>JAXQQM020085828.1:0-286435 GCA_034641835.2 Pinus albicaulis | reverse complement strand
AAGATAATTTATTTTGTATTTGGTAGTGTCTAGAGGGATCCCAAGAACAAGTAGGCCATCTAGGTAAAGTCGCCCTAGAGTGGTCTTAAAGAGCCACTTGGAAGGCTATATAAAGGAGGATATTTGAGCTATTTGGACAGATATAATGCATCAAGTTTAGGTTCAATATACAATTAAGAAGAACTGTGAAAAATCCTAAAAAATAAGGAGAAGGGCAACAAAGGAATGAAGAATATTTAGAAGAAATTGAGGGTATGAAAGTTGTACCTTGTTGACCACACATGCGAGTGC
The DNA here is from genome assembly GCA_034641835.2 of Pinus albicaulis. Lineage (NCBI taxonomy): Eukaryota > Viridiplantae > Streptophyta > Pinopsida > Pinales > Pinaceae > Pinus > Pinus albicaulis. Next base: position 286,144 of record JAXQQM020085828.1, on the reverse strand, counting down.
CCTAGGGTTTCCAAGCTCCAAAATTGTAGAGAAATTTTCAGACTAGTTGGTTAAGGACAAAAGGTTGGAAGATGTTTCTCTGTTATCCTTGGAAGAGCCTTTTCTTGTTTTGCAAAAGAAAGGTTGGTTGGCTTGCTTTGCTTTTGGTCAGAGCCCTGGTCTAAAGTCTAGTCTTGGAAATCTCCTTTAAAAATGATTCTATAAGAAGAGAAGTTCTTTTGGGTTTTCCCCTTAGAGGGTTTTTTTCCTTGCTCGGAGCCTATATCTTGTGTTCATGTGATATTCATTGTTTTTATTTTGGAATTTATTTGATGATAAGAACATAAGCATAAAAAAAGAAGAATAATATAATGTCACCAATAATGTCAAAGAAAGGAAAGGTGAATTAATATGCTTCCCCAATCAATTTTCCAACAAATTCAGGGCCTCCTTTATCTTTACCAAAGATCCCTTGAGGGGGATATAAATTTGTTTTTATACCTGTTTATTCACATTGTTTTCATATTTAAATATTAGTTATGTAATAGAATATATGAAATAAGGGAATAGGTTTAAGAAAGTACAATGAAAAAGTGAATAAATGGGCATATTTTCAATATTTGGAAATAAAACAAATGCCTAATAACAATAACGAAAAATTCAATGCTAAATGTAATGTTACGATTTTGAGCTATTTTATTTTCATAGTTGTTCCACTTCAACATCTGAATTGATACTAGTTGTCCTGCACATATTCATGAGACCAATGAGGTAAACTTAGATTAAATTTGTCCAAATATTAAACTTAATTGCATGAATCAATAGTAATTAAAAATACTTGAGTGCATGAATACCTGAATGAGCTATTCTCATTTTCGAGAATAAATTATTGGAGTAGTTTAATCTTGGAGCAAGTTTACCTCCACTCGATGAAGCAACAACGAAGTCAACATTGACTTTTTTGTTCCTTTGTTGCATCAAGGGTGTTTGGATCTAAGATTATACAAATCCTTATTTATTCTCTATTGAACAGGGTCAATCATGTGAAGCAGAATCTCTCATGGCCCCTCCCCCATCACATCACTTTCAAATCTCCAATACCTAATCTATTTATTAGAAAATAATTGAAAGCAAGACATTAAGATACATAAAGAGACAAATGGAAAACATTTATTCATTCATTAATTCGTAGATACAAAAATCTTTCACCTCAATAAATTTTATCATAAAAGATATGTTTACATAATAGGAAACAAGGTCATGTACATAAATAAACATATAGAAATTATTCATTAACATATAACATTCATTCATTCATTAATCATAGACACAAAATACTTCATCTCAATAAATTTTATCATCAAAAATATGTTTTCATAATATGGTACGTGATGTGTTAGGTATATAACTAGTTGTTTTATGTATTAATCCCTCTTGCGGACAAGAGCGATCTCCCTAGTACTCCAACATTTAACTAGAAACAAAGGTCCATTGAATATCTCTTTCTATAGAATATTTGTATTTTATACTATTAGAACCTTGAAATAAGGAGTTTATGCTCCTACCTTTCAACTAAGACATTCCATGTAGCCTTTTTCCTTTCACTCCAAAGCAATTCTTCAATGCTGAGAAGAACCTGCAATCACAAACAATACAAAAGATCAAAGCACCTGCAGTATATAATAATCATAAATACTAATCCAACATAGTGATCAAGGAGTCTAAGTACTGACATCATTTCCATGAATTCAGAAACAAGACAATGAGAAAAAGAGATCCATATGTATTATCAGAAATTAAAAAGAGAAATCTTACAACCTATGCCTTGATGTTGTACAGATTTATCCCGTGTGTTTGAGCAATCGTTTCCTTCAGTCCAATAAGCCTTCCTCTCTAGAATGACCAGCATGAATTCATATGCACAAAGGTGTAATATTTAATGTGCCAACAACAAATTAATAGTTCAGAAACTATGAACTCTATGAACCCTCTCTAACTTAGAATCTATACAAATCAATATCTACCCTTCAACTTGAAACTTCAGCTCAATTTATAGAGAGATTGAGGTAGTTTCAAATCCATTAAGAGAGGGATGAGTTCCTCCCATGAAGGATCTAGGTTCCTTTAGCCAAGGAATAAGCTCCATGAGTAGAGGGATAAAGCTCAAAATGGTGCAACTCTAGAGGCTTCTAGTTGGGAGAATATTTGGCCAACTAGGCTTCTAAAAGTTACTTTTTATATTTACTTCATTTTTACGGGGGTGCACAGGTTTTAGTGCTGAACAGGGCGGAGATCGTCGTGTCTAATAGAAGAAGCATCAGCACATGCACAAGAAAAGGCTATAAAAGTGTGCAGGTAATATTTTAAAGGTTTTAAAGAGCTTTTCTCCAATTTCCAAGACATGGTTCAGGAACATGAGTGTTTTTTACCTCTAAGGGAACATGATATGAATGGTGATAGACCCATATTGACAGTAAAATGTCATGGTGACAAAATGATGTGTAACAGATTGCCCCCTAAAGTGCGAAGTCTGAGAAATTTTTTCTAAAGAGTGAAGTGCTTTCTGATTCCAAGGATTGGATTGGAGACACCAGTTGAAAACCTGTAAAAATATTTAATGAAAATTTTTATCATCACTGAGGTAGGCATTCCCATACTCAAATAAAAACAAAATAAATGTTCTAGTACATATATGATTTTATCATTACATAAAGAATAGACACAGTATGGGTGCAACCATCTGTCACAAGAAGTCTATTGTATCATGAATACATAACTCCTCGCAGCCTGGATGGTGCAAACTAGATACAAGGTCTTGATTTCTGCTTCTCAGACTAGTACGAATATATCCATTCGATTGATTGTGTTGAAGTCGAACATGGTAGAAACCACTTGATTACCGGTCAATGATGAGAACCATTAACAAGTGTGAGAGAAACCACCAATAATGACAATGGCTCTCAAAGTACTTCAGCACAATATAGGAAGTGTGAATGAATGATTTGTAGTCGAACACTTATATAATCATTTGATCGAAGTTAAATGATGAGAACCTATCGTTGAAGACGAGAAACCTTCCATTAGGGCATGCAGATTCCAAGGTACTGATTAGGATTCTAAATCAAATTTCTATATAATGAGTTGGTGTCGATAGAAAGTGATCCATCACAGGAAAGCCTACGACACGAAACCATTAGATCACGTTTTGAAGAAATTCTTTGCAAGGACTAACTTAGGGATGGTCAATGCGAATGGAGACAAATGTTTGCAATGAATGGTAAATTGAACTTTCTCTTAAGCACATAACGACACTATAAATGGTTTGGCAATATTTGACTCAAATATAATACCTAAAAATCGGCTGATGACTTTCAATGTGGTTTGATTAACTGTAAGACAAATGATTACCCAACCCAAGTAAAAGTGCGATAAGTGTCATGTTCAAGAGTGACATGCTTCTTTCTAAAACAAGGACAATGAATCGATTATTTTTCTCACCTTTTCCCCCACCATTATTGGCAAGTACCTCTTTATTTTTGTCAAACTTGAGGAGGATAACATTTTCTTGTCGTGTAAGCTCATCCTTCGAATGAGTCCATCTTAGTATTTTTTAAACGAACCCTAAGAAGGAGTGGTTCAGTCCTATTGTAATCGACAGGTCTTGTATTGTTTACTTTTAATGAGTACATCATAGGATTAACTCGGTGTTTTTCAGTTTTAAGGAGTCAGAAGAAAAACATAAGTAAACTCCGTAGTGTTATTTTTTGTAAATTTAGTCTCTTAAACCCAAAAAAGGATAAAATAATGTAGGATAGAACTCTATTGACTATGCTTATTCAACATATACCTTTTTCGTAAATAGTCTAATTCACTTCGTAAAAGGGGTAAACTTATACTGAATAGACGACTATTCATTCACTTCAACGAGTTCGAATAGTCAAGTACTTGACGATATTTTCATGTTTAGAGAGTCTGAAAAGGGCTTAAAAGAGGACTCCAGGGTTTTGCTTTTTTGTATTTTTATAGAGTCCGAAAAAGTGATAAAAGTATACTCAATGTCAAAATGATTCTTTCTAAACATAACCTATTTCGTACACAAAAACTAAAAAAATTACAAATATCTGCTCTCAAAATATGAAAAACATTTTTATTTTGACTTCTAAAGTGAAAATAAAAAAATTAGTATTATTTTATTCATTTAAGATTATAAAAATATGTTAAGACAAATAATTTTCACCTTTTAGTTTTCAGAGCAGAGCAGAAACAGTTTTTTCCCTAAACCTTCCGGAGCAGATATCAGGAGAACCGACCAAACATTTCAAGAATTGTCAGCGCCAGGTATGCCACATCATCATTATCTTTCTTTTCATCCGTTTAGTTTTTTATTTTAAGTCTTTAGGGCATTTTTTTGGGGGGAAACAAGGTTTTGAAATCCACCCTCGGGGGTGCATAGGTTTTCGTGGTGAAACTTGCGCACCCCTATGATTTTTGAATTAAAAAAAAAACATCAGGCCGCTACGGTTTTTATGTGTAGTTCGTGCGCAAAAATGCACTATGTACGCATAAAACTTGCACAAGCACCGTGGGGTTTTGAAAAACATGTTTCTATCCATAAAAAATGGCTCAATTTCTCCCAACTGATTTCTAATGATCCTAATTGATGGTTTGTAGGTTATATTTCATGTTGGAATGGCGAGAAAAAGATCATGAGCTTCATGATAACAAAGCCATGGATGATCCGGCAATAATTCACACATTAAACAATTGTGGCTTGTATAAATTCTAGGTGATTCAAGGTATGAAGGCACAGTTTGAGATGATGACCTGGCTATTCAATGCTTGGGATGTTCGAGATCAATGTTTCATTATTAGAGACCATAGGCTTGTAATCGAGCCAAAGGATATCTATTTCCCCATAGAGGGAGAGACATTTCCTTATTTGGGACAAGACCAGGTGGTCTTCCCAATGCATCTTATATGGATCAATATTGTAGCCAAGATTTAGAGTTGAAGGATGGTCGCATTGATATAAAAAATATCATGTGACTAGACCTAAAGATCATTGCATTCACAGTTATCGGATTGTGTGGGAGTGCAGCTCCGCATGTGGCTATCAAAGAACAAATTCAGACTACAGTTGAATTTTCTGGGGGAATAATTTTCAACTGGTGTGAAGGAGTGTTGGTTAACATGAAGGGCCAACTTATGAGAGCTAAGAATGGGAAGTTGAAAAACTTTGGCTATGGAACCATTCTTGTGTCTTTTGTTTTGGAGACGATTCCACTCCTCGCACCTCAATAGTCTCCAATGGATCCCATAGGACCTAGGGAACCATGTATGTTGCGATGGGTATCATTAATGACTCACCATGGTGGTGATGGTGGTGCAGTGGTTCACTATACTCCTTAGTTCTATATATGGATTAGGAACTAAATATTCATGATTGAAGATTTTCCTTACGCAGAGGTAGATTTTAGAGGTGATCCTAACACAACACTTCCACTAGGGGCACAGTGGGATGCATCAGTTAAAGTAAATCATTTTGAAGTTTTTTATGTCATCTAATTTTTATTTGGTTTTCTATCATCCAATACGGATAAAAATTTAAATGCAGATGTCGGCCCATCATGACCAACAACGCTTCATTGCTTTGATAGGCAAGATGTGCAGCCTATAACATGCCCACCATAGACTGATGCAACAGAGATCCTTATAGATCTGGAGCACAACCTAGAGAGGTTGACTATTGATGTCCCAGAAACAGGGACATATGATATACCTCTTAGGCTCCAGAGACATGTGACTGGGGCTCCAGGCCCATTCAGGTGATATCTGCATAGGGTAGCACGTGCCATAGTCTGCTATCATGATCCTCATCATGGATAGTTGATGGTCGATTTAGATTGACATTTTTTTATATCAGTATCTTTAGATCATAAGGTGTTTGAAACCTTTGATCACAAATGATGTAATACTTTTTGACACACAACTATTTTTTAACCTAATGATATTACTACTTCTGATCTCTGAGTATCTTGTTCAATATGGATTAAATATTGTTTTGTTTTAATTTTAATGCTGCAAATGTCTATTTAAAGCTTGATTAGCTAATGCATTAGAAAATGTGTTTAAATTTCTTGAAATGTGTTGATATTCAATGTAATCAAATTGTCTTTCCAAGAGACAAACCTTCAAAAACATTCTTAACAAAGTTGGATTTTTGATAGCGTAAACACCATTTAAATGTAATACAATGAGTTCTAAATCTAACCTAACAATCAAACGTCGAATACCAAATGTGATGGCATAAGATAATAGCTCAATTACTATGCTATATTCTGCAATATTATTCATTGTTTGACCGAGGTATATCCCGTATATAGAGACTAACTCGTCGGTGGGTGAATAGATGACCCATGCCGCGAAAGAGATGTTATGTGTACTACAACAGGTGTCGTCTGAAAAATCGATGTAATTTCGAAGGAATGTTGACATCTACAATATCAAGAGTAATCAAGATAAGCGACAAAAGTAGCGAAAAATCATCAAGCAAAAATAGCTAATCCTAAGGCACACTTTTCTAATCTAAGGCAAATTGTTCTAAAATGTAACTAATGTACAAAGAGGATCTTCACACGAAGAATCATGCATAATATCTCTTGAGATAAAGATCATTTATGGGTTTATCTAAAGAGACACTATCATAATTGATTAACTCATAGGCTCCTTTAGCAAGCACGTGCTTAACAATATAAGGACCATGCCACATTGGTTTGAATTTACCAACACCTAGTTTGTCATGAGCTTGATCGTATACTATAACTAGGTCACCTTCTGAATATATGCGAGGGTTAACACTTTGATCATACTGAGCCTTAACACTTTTTTTATGAGCCTCGATAGATAATGTAGCAGTGCGACCAGTTTCATCTAATTGTGCTAGGTATAGGAAGTGTTTCTCCTCTTCAGAGGTAGTAAGTAATAATTCAATGGCTAATTTGAGTGACGAGATTTCACATTCAATGGGTAACATAGCTTTCAAACCGTAAAAAAGCTGAAAACGAGTGAACCTTGTGGATGTTTTTGTAGAGGTACGGTATGCCCATAATGCCGAAAAATCATGGTATGCCAATTTTTTTGATAAGTTCCGAAAAATCCGTTTAATCATGTTGGTTAAAACCTTGTTGATGGCCTCAACTTGACCATTACCTTGTGGGTAATATGGTGTAGAATTATCATGGCATAGGCCAAGCTGAGCGCAAATTTCGGTCATCATAATGTTTAAAAAATGACTCCCATGGTCATTAAAAATAGCTTGAGGGACACCGAACTGAGCAATCACATGATTGAATATGAAAATTGGTGCAGTTTTTCCATCAACCATGAATGTAGGCATCGCCTCAGCCCATTTGGTAAAGTAGTCTATGGAGAGAATAATATACCCATGCCCCTCAGCCGAGTGGGGGTTACATGTGACGAAATAGATGCCCCATTTAGCGAAAGGACCAACGTCAATGATTGGGTGAAGAGGAGTTGGAGATGCACGCATATTTTGATAAAAAATCTAGCAATTGTGGCATTTTCTAACCACCAGAATCCAGTCTTTGAATAGAGATGGCCAGAAATAGCCATCGCACAATATCTTTTGGGTTGTGGCGAACCCATACATATGACCACCACATGCTCCAAAGTGGTAGTCATTCAAAACCCTTTCGGCTTCTTCATGTGTTATACAACTTTGAAAAATAGAATCGGCACCACGACGGTAAAGAGTGTTGCCAACAATATTATATTGCTGTGATTGGTATCAAATTCTCCATGGATCTGATCGTGAAAGCTCTGGCCAAAAGGTTTGGGTATGGAGATATATAATGATATCCCCAAACCAGGGATCTAATGTACTAATTAGAAACAAAGATTCATCAGCGAGATGGTTTTCTGGCATCGTTTCAAATTCAGTATTGGGAAAATCACACATAATTTCAGAAAATACCAGTGATTTCTTAGACTTTGATTTCTCAAATTCCAAATCAAACTCTTGCAGGATGACGATCCATTTAGAGTATTTCCCCTTGAGAAATTTTTTCGTCAAAATATACATCAGCGTGTTGCAATTAGATATCAATGTGGTTTTGCGTAGCAATATGTAATGATAGAATCGTTGGACATGTTGAACAACTGTCAAGGCCAATTTCTCCACATGTGAATACTTGATTTCTGTTGGGATGAGATTCTGAATTAGGTAATAAATCACATGTTCATTTTTAGAATCATCCTCTTGAACTAGAACCATTCTAATCGTGGAATCAGACATAGCTAAATACAAAAAGTAATCTTGGTGATAATTAGGCGGATGCAACAATGGTGCATGGGTCAACGCGTGTTTAAGAGCATCAAAATCTTTATCGGAAAGCTCGTCCTAAATGCATAGAAAATCTTGTTTTAACAAGCGGGTAAAACCTTTAGTTAACTCTGCATATTTCAAGATAAAATGGCACATAAAGTTTTCTTTCCCCTGTAAACTTTGGAATTGGCGAAGAGTGGAAGGAGGAGGTAGATTAACAATAGCCTCAATGGGTCGACACGAATGCCTTCTTTTGAAACAATGAACCCAAGTATACGTCGCGAGTGTATAAAAAATACACATTTGTGTGTATTCAAACGAATGTTGTAATGCTTACACCTTATAAAGATGGCACGTAGGTGTGTAGGATGATCTTGTATGCGTAAAGAATGAGCTGGCAAGTCATCCAGGTAGGGTTGTACAATACGTTTGATATCGTGAAATGCGTAAGACATAGCTCGTTGAAATTTTGCGCCAGCATCATTTACTCCAAATGGTAATTTACAGTATGCAATCATGCCCCATGGACATATAAATGTTGTTTTAGGTTGATCAGTAGGGAGTATGCTGATTTGATTGTAACCATAAAAACCATCCATAAACAAGAATATTTCTTTTCTAGCACAAGCATCAATAATTTGGTCAATATAAGGGGTAGGATAATTGTCTTTATGACATACCTTGTTAATATCCCGATAATCGACACAGACTCTGATAGTCCCTTGTTTCTTGGTTACGAAAACTGTTGTGGCTCATTTTCATTTACCTTTGAAATATTTTTCAAAACACCAAGAAAGAATATATGATAGAAAATGTAAAATTTTGTGTGTCATAGAAGAATTTTGATTTATATGTCGGTACATTAACATTACGTGATGATATGTGAAGGTGGGTCGAGTCGGGCTCATTCACATGCAGAACAGTTCAAGATCTGGACCGATGGGCATGTTTAGAACATTGCACACTACACAAGGTCGAGTCGAGCTCATTCGCAAGCTCCGGAGGGACTAGCGCGGCAGAACACAGGATAAGCTCAGGATGGTTACACTGTGGAGAAAACAAACTAATTTCTCGAAGGAAGAGAAATGGCGCATTTCCCTCAAAAATTTAAGAGTTTTGGAGGAGGCGCAAAGGGAAAAATAGATGGTCAGGATCAAAGCGCAAATCAGAAAAGGAGCAGTGAGGACCGTTGGATCTAGGCATAGATCAATGTTGGAGGTTAAATTTCATATAGCATATAGGTGAGTTTTACATTTATATGATAAGAAATCGCAATTTAAACTGTTTAAAGTGCGATGCGAAGCAGATCAACAAAGGAGAAGCGTGGATCATTGGATCTGGGCATTGATCAACGATGGAGATTAAATCTCATATTGCATACCAGTGAGTTTTACATCTATATGATAAGAAATTGCAAGTTAAACTATTTAAGTTGCGATGTGATAAGTCACAGAAACTGCGAAATGCGAAGTGCGGGTGATGATGTGTCAATGACGTGGCCATGAAATGGCAGTGACGTGGCAAGCTGACGTGGAAGATGACGTGGCCTTGACCCCATAGATCACAGGTAATTTATGATGACGTGGTGGTGACATGGCAGGGTGACATGGACCTAGCCGGCATACCACACATCGCAAGTTTTAAAAGTGCAGTGCAAAGGGTAAGTGTTATAATCGTCGAAGTGCAATGTGTGATGCCAGGTGGGACCTGATCGCATCGCGCATATCATAAGTTTTAAAAGATAAGTGCTAAGGAAAAGTTAAAGACAACAAAATGCGAAGTGCGATGTTGGAACAGATGTGATTTGGTTCCAAGATGAAATTTAAAGGATTTCAAGTCCGGGCTTATGAGATTTGTGCACCATTTTATGAAGAAATAGGAAAAACATGGCAAAGAGACTTGGGTAAGTGACCCGACACAGAGCAAAGGAGAAGAGAAGACTAAACACAACAGGCACACGCAGAAGAGGGAGAGTCGAGTAGTAGGTGACATGATGACAATGTTCAAAATGCAAAAGGCATAGGTAGAGTCAGGAAGAAGAACATATAGTGGCACTGTGGGAAGCACGACAACTGGGTCAAGTTGGGCACTGAGGCATTGTTACAGAACTGTGTAGCTACCGCATCATAACCAGAAAGGACACCTCAACACTTGTATCAAGTGATTCTTATTATTTCGGTTCGTTATGATAGCATGATGCCGTAAGCTTAACAGGTGGTAGTTAGAAGTTTAGCGTTACAAACTACTGTATTTAAGTAGATGAGAAATAAATGAAAGAAGATCAAGTTTCCTGCACCTGTTGATGTTGATATATCTTTCTAGTTTCTCTCTATGTTTATTCCTCTTTGAATGAAGCAAAGTAATGTAGCAGCTGGTCTCTTAATTACATCTGTGAGTAAGAGTTAAATAGCCTTAATTTGCGCTCCTTCACTTCATCTCTTCTTCCTTCACAAATTCTCCCTGAAACTTAAAAGTAATAGATTCTGTGTTTACAACATATTATTTTGAGTTTCCCCTCTCTTCGCAAACTCTTGATGAAAATTTAAAGTAATAGATTATGTGTTTGCAACATATTATTTCGAGTTTCCTCTCTCTCCATGAATTTCTTCTGAAACTTAAAAGTGATAGATTCTGTTTCTCAGCATATCATTTTGAGTTTCCCTTACAGTTCTTCTTTTCATTTCATTCAAATATCAACATTTTATGGCATTGTGAAGGCTTTCATGATATCATATTATTGAGGGTATCAAGTAATTAAATTCCAAAGGTGTTAAACAGAGACCATTTTATATTGTAATTTTGACATGCATTTACAAATTGTCTTAAGCACTGATTCCTTACCACAGTCGAGGGATTGTTTCTTGAGATACAACATTTTTTGGCGCCATTGCTGGGCACAAAGAAACGAAGTTTATTTTCCCTTGGTTTTTCACATTATTTCCTCTAGTTGTTCAGTGAGGAGGAAATATCTGGTTGTGTTTGTTATTTTCAAAATTTTGGCTTTCAAAAAGCCTCACACGAGGTCAGATACCTCAAAGCAGATAGTCCCTGCTTTGCCAGATATAGAAAGAATGGTTTCTAAAAAGGCTCATCAACCTGAAATTCCCTCAATACCCGATCCTACATTGTCTTCTCCTAGCAGCAGTTCTCATAACCCTTTGTTCGAATATATTTACAAGGAAATATCTTTCTTGGAACAAGATTCTCCTTCCACACGCATTCATTTTCAAGAGCCTAAGTTAGAAGAACATTCTTTAGAGTCTGTTTCTTTTACCTTCAATAAATCTCAACCAAATATATTTTTTGGTACTTCTATTGTTGCTCATCAACCCACTCCCATATCAGTCTACCCACCACCTTCATTCACTTTCACAGCAGGTTCATCAACCTCAACTACCTAAGGAACAAGTAACCAAGGTGTAGATATGGTAGCACCATCTTTCTTAATGAATAGATATGCACCAATAAATCTTGTGCAACCAATGAATGCCATGGCTAAAGAATACCTCAAATTACTTCCTCGCTTTAATGGAGAATATGAAGTAACTTTAGAGCAACATTTACGCTTTTTTTGTACTTTTGCAGAGAATTTAAAGGTAGAAAATCTTGATGTTGTGATGATCCTATTTGTGCAGTCTCTGAATGGAGAGGCTAGAGAATGGTTCAAAGGTTTATGAAATGGTTCAATAAATAACTAGGAAGTGTTATAAACTCAATTCACTTAGAGATGAGGACAAAAGAGAGATCATGGTTACTCATTGATAGAGTTTAATGCAATTAAAAGAAGGCCTAATGAAAACATTTCTAATTTTGTAAAATGATTCAACAAATTATACAATAGTTTTCCTATAGAGATGAAGCCCCCCTATAGCAGAAAAGATAGTTTTTGTTGGGTCTTTTGAAGCTGATTTCATCTTTACATTGAGATAAGGAAGACTCCCTACTCTTGAGTATATACGAAAAAATTATTTATAGATTGAAGCTAATATGACTATAGCTAGAAAGGAAAAGGGGAAACAACCAGTCCAAGAGAAGGGGGGAAAAAAGAATAATCATCATAGGATCTAAGAATTGAATATATGAAAAAGGTGATAGAAAATTTGACAAATAAGCTAGCTAAGATGGAATTATAAAATAAAAACTCCCAAAGACAAGTACAACAAAACTGAGGGGGATTTAACCCTCAATTCAGAAGACATCCCCTCCAAATTTTGCAGAGGGAAAGAAGAGATCAACACTAGGTGCAAGCACCATTGTATATAGAAGAAACACCCACAGAGCCAACAAAATATGACCAAAGGGAGGCCGAGGATCAAGCATCTACTATGTATACCATAGAAGAGGATGAATAGGATGATTGTGAGGGAGAATATGCCGAAGCTGAAGTACCTTTTTATCAAGATGAAATGAATGAACACTGTAGGAAATTCAAATATTTAATGCAAGATAAGTTACATAAAAAAATATGATTTAAGGTCTAGAAAGAGATCTAGATAATGAAGGCGAACAAAAAGGTTCCATTCCTCCTCCAATGGAAACTCCACAACAAAAGGACCCTGTGAAACGGTTCAGTAAGGGGAAACAACCTATAAATTCACTTAATAGAACAAATGTGAAGCAAGCTAAATCTTCCCAGAACAAATTAGTTGACACCAATATTTTGGAGAGAGTTGTTCCTGTACCCGAACAAGTGGAAAATTCTAGAAAGAGTGAAGAAGAACCTGAAAAGAACGTTAAGAAAACTCATGCTTTTAGTTTGGAAAAAGAGTTGGAGAAGGTTAAAATTTAGGTACCTCTTCTAGAATTAGCTAAAATACCAGCTTACAAGAAAGAAATTTCAGAATTTAATAATCTCACACAGGTGCAAGACATAAGTGACACGGTGAACTTACAAGAAGAAAAGCTAGTGGTCACCTTTGGTCCTCATGTAGAATAAGTAGATCCTTCTATTCCACGCTTCTATATTTCTCTTTTGCTTCATGATTTTACTCTACATAATTGCATGCTGGACTCAGGAGCATCCCATAATCTCATGCCATTGTCTGTTATGAAATAACTTAACTTGCATATTACCAAACCTTATAGGGATATGTATTCATTTGATTCAAAAAGAGTGAAATGTGTTGGGTTAATTAAATATTTAGAAGTTTCATTGGCAAAAATTGCAACAAAGAGTATAGTCATGGATGTAGTGGTTGTTGACATCCCATCTAGGTTTGGAATTCTCCTGTCAAGATCTTGGGGAAGAAATGAGATTGTATAGGGAAACAAGGTTTTTGAAGACCACCTCCAAGAAATATGTAGGGAATTACCCTATTTATAATCAAGAAATAAAATATCTTTCTTGTTTCATGCTGCATGAAGATGCAAAATTTGTTGAAGACACAAGGAAGAAAATCTCTTTAGTAGTTGTAAATAATGAGTTGCACTCAAGGAAGATTTGGAAATTCTACTTTTATGGTGCCTACTCTAAGGATGATGCAGGTGCTAGATTCTTACCGATGTCACTAGAAGGTAACCTTGTGTCTTTCTCTTTTAAAGTAGAGTTTGATTCAACAAAAAATGTGGCTAAGTATGAGGCCTTAATCTTGAGTCTTCAAGTTGCTAAATAGATGGGAGTTCAATGTATTTCAATTTTTGGTGACTCTAAATTGATAATAAGGTAGATTAAAAATCATTGTCAAACCAAGCATACAAGATTAAGATCATATAGGAATGAAGTTTTGGATCTGATAGAAAACTATTTTGAAGCCTTCAATATTCAGTATATTCTGAGGGAGGAGAATAGATTGGCCGATTCTTTAGCAGTTGCAGCGAACACCTCCAAACCTCTAATAAATTCAAGGCTACGTCATGAAATTGAAATTATACATAGACCTTCTATCCTTGACAATGTGAAACATTGGTAGGTGTTGGAAGATGATGAATAGATAAATCAGTTCCTGACAATGATTAGAAACTTTGAAGATGCTGAGAAACCGAGATGAAGAAAAAAATAGACAAGAAAGAAGAAATAAGAAACCTTAAGTAGTCGATAGGTGAACAAAAGGTTATCCAATTGAAAGATGATGTGCTCCCTAAAGGGTTGGTTCCCCTCAAAATATTATTTGATTCTAATGATGTTTCCGTTGATTCAGAGAAAACACATCAAGAAGAAGAGATGGAATATTGTAATTTGGGAACTCATTAGGAACCCAAAATAGTGAAATTATTCAGAGGTGTTCCCAAAAACTACAAAGAAAGATACATTGATATTTTTAATAAATATATGGATGTGTTTTCTTGATCATATGAAGACTTGAAAACATATGAAAAAAGCATAATTCAACATAAGATCGCATTGAAAGAAGGAATCAAGCCACACAGACAAAAGCTCAGAATATCAATCCATTGTTGCTAGCTCCAACCGAAAAATAAGTGAATAAACTTTTGCAGGCGAAAATTATAGTCCTTCTCAGATATTCAGACTGGGTTTCTAATCTAGTTCCTGTAAGAAAAAAGAATGGAGAGATAAGATTGTGTGTATACTTCAGGAATTTTAATAGAGCATATCTAAAAGATAATAATCCTTTGCCGAGAATGGGTTATATCTTACAAAAGGTGACAGGAGCTTATAGGTTGTCTATGGTTGATGGATTTTCTGGGTATAATTAGGTAGCCATAGAAAAAGGAGATCATAAGAAGACTTCTTTCATGATGCTCTGGGGCACCTTCATGTATGCAAGGATGCCATTTGGCCTTATGAACACTTGTGCAACATTTCAGAGGGCCATGGACATAACCTTCATTGGTGACAGGTTTGTAGTTATATATCTAGATGATGTAACCATTTTCTCAGGGTCAAATGATGAACACTTGGAGAATTTACAAAAAACTTTTCAAAAGTGCCGAAATTTTGGTCTATCATTAAATCCCAAGAAATATTTATTTCCTTAGAAGAAGGTAAATTATTGGGTCACATAGTTTCTAAACAAGGATTAAATATTGACCTAGCAAGGGTGGAAGCCATTCAGACGATTCTTGTACCTAGAAGCAAGAAATATATCCAGAGATTCGTTGTAAAAACAAACTTTCTGAGGATATTTGTGCCCAACTATGCTGAGATCGTGAGAAGTACAATAGATATGTTGAAGAAAAATGCAGAAGTGAAATGGGATAAGGAAGAAAGAGATGAATTTTCTAGAATAAAGGAAGCATTGCGGGATGCTCCAGTTCCAATTAGTCTAGAGTATCAAAAAGCCTTTAAGGTATTCTCATTTGCATCACCCACTACTATCGTTGTTGTGTTGTTGCAGAAAAATGAAGATAGGTATTCCTATAGCAATGAGAATTCATTGATCCGAGCATAGATTAATGATGGAGGTTAAATCGCATATCACATATCAGCGAGTTTTAAATTGATATGATAAGAAATCGCAAGTTAAACTATTTAAGCTGCGATGCGAAGTAGATCAGCAAAGGAGCAACGTGGATCGTTGGATATGGGCATTGATCAATAACAGAGATTAAATCGCATATTGAATATTGGCGATTTTTACATTTATATGATAATAAATCGCAAGTTAAACTGTTGAAGTTGCAATGCGATAAGTCAGAGAAACTACGAAATGCGAAGTGTGGGTAATGATGTGGGAAGATGTTGAAGATGTTGTATGTGTTGATGTGGTAGATGACATGGCCTCATTCCTGCGTATTGTAGGACTATGATGACATGGAAAGGTGATTTCTTTGTCAAGGCAAGGTGACATGGCACGATGACGTGGACCCGACTCCGTTGCCACCACACACGATTGTATAGGATAATTTTTATTGTTAAAAGGTTAAACAATTTGTGGGTTTTGACGAGGAGTTCATTGTGAGATTAGCGAAATCGCAAAATCACAAGTATTTCAAAATAGCTAGTAATCTAAAAGTTGGAAAGTGTGATAAAGAGAAGGCAGATGTACTGTACTAAAAGGAAAATCCAAAGGCTTTCCAATCTCAGTTTGAAAGCCATTTCCGGTGTTAAACGCATCATAGGAAGAAAAGAGGATTATAGCATAAATTTGTGAAACCCAAAAATGCGATAGAAGGCAAGACACACAGACACGCAACAAAAATGGGACATGATAAATTTTTTTGAAGCACAAGAGGTGCATGCGTGTCGCCTAAGAACGTATAGTGTCACCGTTGGAAGCATGACAACAATAAGCTCAAAAGACCGAGTCAAGCTACAACTCGCAGCCTATTACATCATAACCAAATAAGACCTCTGGGCACTTTGGGAGGATGCATCAGCGACACCAAATTCAGAAAAATGAACAATATTTCCAGTTTTAATTTGTTTTCTTGGTATGATTGTATAAGTAATCTTAACAGTTTAGGTAGTCGAGTAGTTTCAAGGAGTTCATCAGTTACGAACTTCTTTGATGTATTTAAATAGGTAGAAATAAAGAAAAAGGGTTCTGATTTTTGGACCTCTGGATTATTGTTAATTTAGCACTGAATTTTCTGAGAAATAAATGGAAGGGGATCAAGTTTTCTTCACTTGTTGATGCTGATATGTATCTACAGTTTTTCTCTGTGTTTATTCCTCTTTGAATGAAGTGAAGTAATGTAGAAACTGGTCTCTTAATTACATCTATGAGTAAGATTTAAATAACCTCAATTTTCACTCCTTCACTTCATCTCTTCTCTCTTCACAAACTCCTAATGAAACTTTAAAGTAATAGATTCTTTGTTTACAACATATTATTTCAAGATTCCTCTCTCTCCATGAATTTCCTCTGAAACATAAAAGTGATATATTCTATTTCTCATCATATCATTTTGAGTTTCCCTTACAGTTCTTCTTTTCATTTCATTAAAATATCAGCAGTTTATGGCATTGTGAAGGCTTTCGTTATATCATATTATTGAGGGTATTAAGTATTTAAATTTGAAAGGTGTTAAATAGAGGCCATTTGATATTTTAATTTTGACATACATTTAAAAAATGTCTTAAGAACTGATTCCTTACCACAACCGAGGGATTCTTTCTTGAGATACAACATAATCAATCATCATGTAGCATTGAATTATAACCATAATCATCAAATCATCAGAAATATTAATGCATCATAAAGCTACCATCACACCAGTAACACACAATCGCATTAGAAGAGGAAGAAGCCTTTCACATAGAAACTCATGTAGAAGAAAACCACAGATATTCTAGAAATTATTTATTTTCAATTCTTTACATATATTTCTAGGTTGTGAATTATTGGAAAAAAATATCCCCAAGAAATTTAAGCTACCACTTGTGGTAGGATACAACCAAATTAAGGCACCAACATTCAAATATTACAAGAAACTGCTCATTGTAGGCTATGAATTGATATGGGATCCAACCTTGAATATGAATCATGTTTGGTGTGCTTTATGATACAACCTAATTGAGGCTCCAACCTCAAAAATGAGTAGGCTCTAACCTACTTTATGTTACAATATAATTGAGGCTTCAAGCTCATTTGAGGCACCAACCTCCATCTCTAACACTCTTCTGGACCTTTATTTCATATCATTTTCAAGATAGATCCATTATCATCATATATCACTAAATTATAAATAAAATCTACAACCTGTAACCTTTGTCATTGCATAGTCCAAGATAATTGTAAAAACTTGCAACCAATACCACTACAATAACCTATGACAATTGGCATTAGTTGTTACATAAATTTTCATATAAAAAACTATCACTAGATTTCATGTTGCTTCCCATACTTTGCTTCTACCAATGCATCAATCTGATCATTCAATCCCCTTCTCAAACTAATTTTCACAATGCATCCAATACCACTACAACATACTTATAGCCTCTCAAAACAGCCAAAAGAGATATTTGTTATCAAAAAAGCACCAAAAGGTCATCCCACACCTTTGATTACATTCATCTCTAACCATAGATCACCTAGCTTCTTTAGAAACTCATTTTAGACAAACATTGACCCAAAAAGCTTATAAAATCCATATAGAACGTATATTCGATATTAACAAGTTTGTGGAAGAATGCTTTATTTTAAAACAAAATAATGTTGAGACAAACAAGACCCAAGTTTGTAAAACCTTTAGCCATTCCAAGTCAATGTTGGGAGGAGGTCTCAATGGATTTTATCATGGGTTTACCCAAGTACGATGTAAAGAGTGTCATCATGGTGGTAGATGATAAAGTTACCAAGTATGAATTTTTTTTTGTATTATCTAATCCTTTTAAAGATACTGCAGTTTATACTTCATTGATGGAAACAATTCAAAATCTACATGGAAACCCAATTATTATTTTAAGTGACAGAGATCGCATTTTCACTAGAAATTTTTGGACAAATTTATTTTCTTGTCTTGATACTCAATTAGCTCATTGCTCATCTTATCATACTCCATATGATGGGAAAACTATGATAATGAAATTTTTTTTGGAAGGATATATTCATTTTTTTGTATTTTATAAACAAACACAATGGGTCAAGTGGTTACCTTTAGCTGAATTGTGGTATAACACCTCCATACTATAGCAAAAATGACCCCATTTATGGCACTTTATAGATATGATCGACCATCCATCACATCATCTTCAAGGGAGAATCCTAAGATTCAATCAGAAAAACATCACATCGAGCATCAACAGCAAGTTCACCAACTCGTAAAGGATAAAATCACGTTGGAGAAAAATCAAATGAAATAACAAGAAGATCAACATCACAATGAAATAAGTTTTGATGTAGGAAATTGGGTATCCTTAAAACTACAACCATACAAAAGAATTTCCCTCAAGCAAGATAGGAAGGATAATAAATTATCACTAAAGTACTATGGTCCTTACAAGATGTTGCAAAATATTGGTAATATGGCATACAAATTAGAGTTTATTGTATCTTCCCGAGTTCACCCAATTTTTTATGCTTTATGCTTAAATAAGGTTATCGGTGACAAAATTCGATTTCAAAAAGTGTTTCTAGAAATTTAAGAAGAAGAAAAAATCATATTTGTGCGTGAATCAATCATAGAAACAAGAACCCAACATATATGAAATCAATTAATCTGATATTTTATCATTAAGTCGAAGAAATTACCTGCTAAATATTCCACATGGGAGGATGATAATTTTCTACAAAAGAATATGAAACTACTTAAGCATTAAGGACAACAATTTTTTGAAGGCGAGGGGCATGGTAGGTCCCTATAGCACTAGTGTATCCCCCTTATTTTAATATTTAGTGTATCCTTCTATTGTTATTGGTGTACCAATGTATCCCCCATGTTGTTATTTGTGTGCCCCATAGAACCCACTATTTTTATTAAAGTGCCCTTAAATTAGTATTCTTATGTAGGCTATGAGTATACTGTGACCCCTTAGAATCCTTTATAAACAAAGTAGGTCTTATCATTTGTATCATCAAAGAATTTTCATTTATGTAATGTAAAGGATGTTTCCCCCTTTTTGAAGTTTTTGGACCCGCCAACTTTCAATGAATATCCCTGATATGTAGTTGAAATTAGACCTCACATTGTTTGGTGTAGTATTTCAATCCAGAATATGGCCCGATCGTCGGAGTAGTGGGTTTTAATGATGTGCTTTGGTTCCAATAACACATAAAATGGTGTATTTATGAATTTGAGTAAACACATGTGTGAAATTTTAGAGGATCAAGTGCAATGCATGAAGTTTATAACATACGAGGGGGGAGTAAGTGAGCGCCTTAAAAGCCTATAATAGTATACGGCTTGAAAGGTAAAAACTAGCATAAACACGTCAAAAGTTATCCTGTAAAATATCTCAGAACTTAACTATGATAGAAATATATGACAACATGCATTAAATAAGATTTGTACTAATGAAATCTAAATAATTAATAAGCATAAGCGTAAGTGAAATGACATACATTACAAACATAACAACAATAGTCCTACTATATTCAGAACATATGCCTGAAAACGCGTCGTCTCTGAGATTTCATTAATGGGAAAGTTCCATTCATACATATACCATTGACAGACTACTAGTCCCAATACTAGAACAATAAGTCAACTTATTATCCTCTAAATAAAGATACTCCCTCTATGCTACGGAGAAACCAAGGCTCTCACAACCTCCCAAGCTCCTAATTGTAATCCTAAGGCTAGCTAAAATCTTGGCTCCCAAAAGCCATTTATATGTGTTATGAGGATATATTTGTAACAAAAGGGGTGAATCTTCACTTCCCCTTTGTGACTCTTGGACATTCCTCACGACTCTTCAACTTCTTTACAAAATCATTCTTCAACTTATTTACATCATGAATCTTAACATTCCACAATTGACACATGGAATTTCACTTACAAAATAATTACAAATAATATTAAAATATAGTCATACCCATATAGGAAATAAATGGGTAGAGAAAAATAGACAACATAATAAGACAAAAAATGTTAAGCATGAGTTTAGGGGAACTCTATATCAACAACTTCCACTTGGTGTTTCTTGGTGACATAATAGTGTTAATATTTGTACTGTGTAATGACATTCCCAAACTATGTGTTAATTTCAAGCTCAAATAGGACACTAGCCTCCATGGCATACTGGTACATTGATTTGCACCCGATATGTGTTTACTTCTTTAGGAGGAGAAACATAGTGTTCATTTGGACAGGGCCACCAATATACTTCTACATGTTCCACTTGTTCAGTTCAATATCTTCCCTGGTGGAAATCTGTCTAAAATTATCCAATTATTCTTCAATATCCTTGTTGACTTGTTTTTTGCATTTGACCTTAGTGAGTGAGAAAACTAATGGGATCCTATGTGATTTCACCAAGAAATTAAAGTTGTTATAGAATCATGTAAATGAGGCTTTGTAACACCCTCTTCCCACATCTACCAAAGTAACCAACCAACCAGGGTAAACATGTGACGAGAGGCTACTATAATGAGATTCAAACTCCTATGTGACCTTAAGGAAATGGAACAGACAGAAAACACAACCTACAAACCTTATACAACAACCAAAACACCCCCGGGAATTAATCTAAGCATTTAAGCCTCTTACCCCTAGGTCACACTGACATTTTGACCCCATTTTAGTCATAAACACTATCAAAACACTGCATTTCAGGGGCTAGGAGGCTATACCCACATGAACAACACTATATGCCCATGGCTAAGGCCCAAAAAACTTAGTTCTGTGTCTAGATATTTGAGATTTTAGCCACCTTTTGAGGCCCAAAGCTTAGGTCACTGCCCAAAATTTCATGAAAATTTGAGGGATGATAAATAACAATATGACAATGATATTAAATCAGTCACATTAACGATAAATCATTTAGACCCCCTCCTAGCCATGACATATATTTTTCAAGCATGACACAAACATTGAATCTATAGGTGTAAACAACAAATTTAAGCATAGGGTTATCATACCTATCTGAGAATTGCTAAGAAGCATTTCTCCCTTATATCATTAGATGCAATACAATATATTTTACCATAGATACATTGTGCATTATTTTACAAGTAAAAACATGGATAAATTCATACATTATCACTAATAAACTAGATGCTTATAACCAACATAAAAACAATAGAAATGCCACGGATACAACAATAATAGAATCCATATAGAAACTAGTAAATTTTCTTACCAAATACCAAAGTAATGATATATTATTTACTGAATGTGAAAAATAATAGGAAATTGGACTTACACATTCCACTCGACCATATATTAGTTGAGCCAAATCTCTCTTCAGCCAATCACCCCCGTTCCATATTCCAAGAATGGATGTGGGACTCATAACCAGCCATGAAGAACCAAACAATCATGAATTCTATTGGAGTTATCCACGTACACCATGCGGAAATTTTTAGTCCCTTAGTCTCTCAAGCTTTACCGTATTCCATAGTCTGAATTAGGGATCACTAGGCCCTAAAATGAGACATACTCTCCAATATTTACTATACATCCCATCCCGAGACTATGAGGAAAAAATTGAGATCATCCACCTCTCAGGCTTTACAGCAATCCATGTTGGATCAATAGGCCCTAAACCGAGGCAACCCACCTTTAGGATTTACCTTATATCTTGGAATTCAGAGGAAAGGATTCATAGTGACACCTAAGTAACACACTATCTATCTTTACCATAAACCATAGTCCGATTTAGGAGTTACTAGGCCATATGTTATATCAATTAAGAGATCCACAACACTCATCTTCGAATCCAATCTGCAAATCCAGATCAACAGAAGTATGAGAACCCACCTCATCAAGGCTTTCCAAAAATGGAAAGGCTAGGCTGAAAACACTATCACACCTACAAAAAAACCCATGTGAAAACCAAAAAGAACCACATCCAACACCATGAATGCTATATCTAGAAAGGAAAAGACACATGCAAATTGATACATGCCAAGATTCTTGTTGTAGCTACTTGATTCTTGCTCCTTCCTACTTGCTTTCTCCTTCTTTATACTTTCTTTCCTTTCCTGCTCCAATGCCAAAGTTCTCCAAGAAACTATAAGTGTCCAGGAGTGAGAGAGGGAGAGAGAGAAAATAATGAGAGAGATCCAAAAAATGAAGTGAGAAAAGCTTACCAACTGATCCTCAAAATCCTTTCTATTAATGAGGCCTCTATTTTCTTCAATTTCCATTATTTTCCTTCATTTTCCCCCTCACATGCAACCTGTGGCCTTTCACCTCCACTTTCTCCTATCTTCCAATATTTTCATAAATATAATTCCTAGTAATGCCTCATGCCTTTCCAATGCCTTTTCCATTTCCTTTTCCAATTTCCTTAAGCCATAGTAACTGAAATAAACACCCACTATGATATTTTACCCAACATTTAACTTGGAATAAGTGTCACATCAACCATGGTTGTTATTTTTTATTTTTATTACTTGGAATTTTCACCAAGGTTGTTACAAAAATAACCCCCTTGGAGAACAACGTCCTCGGTTTTGAACAACACCTATAACCAGCAAGACCCCTGAAAACAAAACATACATCCCATGGAGCTTTATAACATAGGTTGTCATAGTATTTATAATTAATAACCTGTTCAAAAGTAAAACCATCATGACAATCATACCGTGTACAAGAGATTTATAACACAACCCATTATGGTATTTACAATAGTATATACATATACACATTTTCTCAACCAACAAACAAAAGGATATGATTCCCATATCAGCAATAATCGAATCCATAGGCTCACACCTCCCCATCAAATTAATACCAATATTTACATCCTTTACATGAAGTCCATAATCCACAATCAAGTAAAAGTTGCATCCAATGTCCAGCACAACAATACTATGTCACTATACGCTGAGTGAACTATTACCAGCTCACTATTCCATGGAACACTCCCAATGTGCATTTGATTCCATATGGAAATTCTAATGAGTAAAACAAATCCATCCTCAAGCTTCCATTCTCTTCCACAAAGTCCCTCAGGAAATTTGGTCATCCCATTCCGCGTAGGCACTCACCTTCCAAGTTCCTCGACATCCCCTATCCCGGGCCATCCATCCCTTGTAAATGTTTCCTCACATAGAAATATATAAAAACCAAGGCATATACTTTCCTCAAAACAATCTTACCGGTCATAGCAAGCTCATGGAAATCAATGGACACTATGGGGTACTACTGTCCCACAATGGACCTACTCCTAAATTGATTTACCAATATACTGCTACCTGTTTTGGTTCCTTTTGTTGTTTCTCCTAATTATTGTAGCCAGTTTCAACTATCCAACTAGGCATTTACATGCTTCCTGTACCAAGAACATATCTACCATTGAATTCAAAATAAATTGAAATAACTTCAAATCATACCTCATTGGTATCTCTTCAATAAGGTACACTTTAAATCCTGTTCACTTCCTGTCACACAAGTCAAACTAGTTGTTTGATTAAATCATCATGTATAAACATATCACATATGGTTAGCTCAAAACACAACCATCATAAATCAAAATCATATATCACATGTAACCATCATAAACCATAATCATAAATCACATTTATAATAAAACTAGAATAAAATATTGATACTTATCCTTTAATCGATCCTTAGCTTCTACCATTATGCTTTTTCCTCTTCATGTGCACACTAAATTAGTTGCAACACTCCAAAATCCCTGGTGCCTTCTCTTCATTCACATACACATACACACATTTTACATCACGTACATCCACACAAGGCGTACACCACCAAAAAATACATACACCCATACAGGCATATGACACATACACCTACACACAGGATACCATAGAACAAAATTCATACACCTACATCCAATGTACAACACATACATCAACACTCAGTTTACAATACAACACAATAAATACACCCATACCTATTGTACAACGCAATACATGTACATGCACATGCATTCAATGTACAACACATCACGAAATGTACGCCTACACCAACATGCAACACATACACCTACACCCAGTGTAAGATACAACACAATACATACACCTACCTCTGGTGTACAAGAAAACACCATACATATACATATATAGAGTACAACACAATGAAGAAACATGTCACTATACCATGACTACACCATGCACATACATAGTACCACATTCCCACCACACAACATGTACAACATGTACAAAATACCACATGTATACTAGTACCATATGCATAACACGTACACAGTACCACCTGTACATGACAATACCTACACCATGTGTGCAAAACATCACATGTACATGAAACCATCTTCACAATGTGTACACAATGCCAAATATACACCAAACCACCTATGCAATGTGTACACAATACCACATGTACACAACACCACATGCACGACATGTACAGAACACCACATGTACACAATGCCACATGCATGACAGGTAAATGACAACACCTTCACACATCACCACTTTTACAACATGTACACAACACAACATGCACACAACACAACATGCACACAACACCATATGTATATAACACCATATGTACAACACACACACAACAACATATGTGCATAGCACTACATGACAACATTTACATAGCATTGTACGTACACAGCACCACATATTCAACATGCACACAACACTGCATATCCAACATGAACACAATACGATATGTACACAGAACCACACATACAAGATGTACATAGGACCATCTATACCTAGCACTACATATGCAATATACACACACCACCATATATACAACAAACATAAAACATCATATGTAAACAATACTATATATGTGACATGTACACATCACCACAAGTACAATCATAGAATATACATCATATTCAACATATACATAATGGTAGTATTGTAAATCCATATACCATACACTGAACCCATAAGAAAACTTGCTTTTAGAGCCTTTCCACTCTCCATGTTTATCCTATCATGTCGCAGATCACACTGCTTTCACTTCACTGATGTACCCCTCAACGTTACCTATCCATAACATAAAAGTAGTCATAATACAAGCATATAATATCAATTCATGTCCACATGATGTTGACCTTATAGATATGTTAGGGTTACTCATCCCACTAGATTCCTTGTAAGACCAAGAACCTATTCATGCCATTCACCTATAAAAGAAGTCATTCCTCCACAAGAATGATCCTTGAAATTCGAGTCATACAAAGGGACATATATATATATATATATATATATATATATATATATATATATATATATATATATATATATATATATATATATATATATATATATATATATCTCTGTGTGTGTGTGTGTATATATATATATATATATATATCACACACACACACAGATATATATCTATATCTATATATATATATATATATATATAATCATTAGCATAAAAAAATAATGATCCTCTCAGACAACGACATACATGCATACATATATACATATAAACATTATCATTAAACAATCATGATCCATGACGACCCTGTCAAACATGACATACATGCATACATACATACATACATTAATATAAACATTAGCATAAATCAATCATGGTCACAACATAGTTACTAGATATCACAAGGTCAAGGTTAAGAGAACTTCCTTTATTCGTGCAAAAAATGCACAATGCTAAGAACAACAGTTCCCAACATCACCAGGGCATGTAACACCAAAAATTCATTCACTTTAACTTTTCATGTTACCTTTCTTGTGATTTTTATGCCACTACCCATTTACCTTAATGGACCCAACTAGTCCAACCAACTGCCATATTCTTACCTTCTGTTGCACTTAATCATGCACTGAACTTCATTCAAATCTTACATTACCTGTTGGGTTTCATCCACCTCTCCTTGAGCTCCATGGATTTCCTCTTTCCCCAACCAATCCCCAAGTATATACAAAACATAAAAGGCAAGAACAATAGAAAGAATGAAGAAGACCATGAAAAACCAAAATAAATATGAAACCGCAATAAAGTGGTATTTCCATACAGTAGACATAAATAAATCCATGACTTAATCCCCATGGCTTCCTAACAGTTCCAAAGGAATTCTCATTCTAAGCCTTCTTCAATATTTCATGGTAGTCTCTTGCAATGAAATCCCCTCCATCATACTGTGATAACCGCATAACTGTTGGTTCATAAATAAAGATAAAAACAATCTAGTTACCTTACCTTGTTGGGCCAATCATGTTGCCTTATAACTGAAAACACACACATGAGTCACATGTTCCAAATATGAAGAAAACATATCTATTAATTTGAAATCTAAATTTACCATGTCTAAAACCATGTCATAATAAAAAATTAACTCACACTCATAAGTCTTAATACATGATTATACAACTATCACTTATTTACGCCCAAGTACATATCAACTATCTTAACGCATATGTGTAGTTACAACTATCTTAAAACAAGATCTTTATTTTGTGCAATCTTATAGAAACATGCTCATAACATGCGATTAATCAAACATTCAACAATAAATAGAAGACATAATAGACACCAATGCTCAAACACCAAGTATATGACAGAATCAAACATTCAAGTACAAAATAAACGACATCAGAAAGCTCATACCTTAATGTATTTCAGGGGAGGAAATCTTGTCTTCACGATAAATCTAGATTATCACGATATAACTTCAAAACATATAAGTCAATCATAAATAGGTTCATGATATCCATAACAGTATCAAACTAACATGCTCACACCCTAAACTCATAAAAAATTTTCATTCATGCATACAATCACATATGCACCATTAGTCTATACTGTTAGCCACCTATAAATTTGTTATACCAAGAGGTGGCTAGACTTTTGGCTTCAAACCTTCAAGAGATAGTTTCCTTTCAAAACCTATCATCCTTTGAAGTCTCATGATATTATTTTTTCCTGAGTTAATCTTCACTATTGTTTCCCTCATAAACCTGAAAAATCTATTGTTTGCCTCAAGAAAAGACTGTTGAAAAACCCCATTTTCCATCATTATTACCCCTACAAACACTCATAATTGACCTTCATTTTTCATCCCCTTCTCCTCATGAAATCCCTCCATTTTCCTCACTTTAACCTTTAAAATCACTTTAAGACCCTTTTAAAATCATTTTGTCTCCTTCCCTTTGTTTTAAGAAGCCTTTTTTCCCCTATCGGAACCCCACAATTGGTTTAAAAACTATGTTTTTAGCCTTAAAAATGCTTATATTTCATTACACAGAATTTTAGCCCCCGAGGGCTTAACTTTTAAAATCCCCACTTCTCATAGGACCGTTAGCCCCATAATCGGGTGAAGAAGGCCTAAAAATCCTCTCCTAACCCGTAAAAACCTTCTTCCTCCTTTGTATTTTATGAAAATCCGACTTTCCACTATGTTTTAATAAGTCCAATAGTTCAAAGTTTTGATAAAAAATGACCGTTGATCTGAACCGATCAATGATCGTCGGTCAATCACATTGCAAACAAACATGCCAACCTTTTTTATTTGCCTTCCTTTTCCTCGGATTGCGATTGGCCCCTTTTCTTTTGAAACCCCCAATCCCTTCGTTTCTTCACAAAACCATAGCCCCGCAATTGGGCGCTAAAAACACGAAAAACATGTCCAAACCCTTTGTTTCCTTTGTTTTTCATAAACCTGAAGATATGTTTTAAAAACAAATCTCCACCGTCGATATTTGCAAAGATCAATGGTTGTCGGCACATCACATCGGAGTTTTTCATTGATTCATTTAAATATGTTTATTGCCCCCTCCGATTGGCGACCTTGCGATGGTTTCCCAACCATCGATCTATTCTACCATACCCAGATCTGACGATCCACATTGCTCTGTTCCAAAGCCCGCATACCCGCCTTTGGCATCCATGAATTAATCTCTGTCGTTGATCTGGTTCTAATATCAATGGCTCCAATCCAATCGCATCGAAAAATCTTTGTGCCATTCCTCTCTCCTCCTCCAGTTGTGATCATTGCGATTCAATCTAGACCGTTGAAAACCACAAGAACCGACGGCCTAGATTGAAAACCCTACAATATTAAAATCCACAGATTAATCCTGACTGTAGATCTCTCTAAGATCTAATGACCCTCATGTAATCACATCGCAAAGGACCATTGCACCTTTCCTCTCTCCCCTACCGATTGGCGATCTCACGATTGGATCTGGGCCATCCATTTCATAAATCCGATAGTCCAGATTAAAACTTGACGCCCTTGGTTATTTTCATAAAAACCGCAGTATAAAGTCGTTTAGTGAATATCCGTCGTTGATCTCTGCAGATCAATAGTCCACAATCACCCTTTCTCTGCCCGACCCTTGCCTCATATTTTATTTCATTAACCCCAAGATTAAATTAGAGCCATTGATCTGTTTCATCCAACTGTCCATATTTAACCTATTAGGCCCAAATCATTTGGGACCTGCCGCCCCCATTGATCAATCCTAGCCATTCATTCCCTGATTCGACGATCAAGATTAAAACCGCCTTGAACCTGCCCCACCTTTTTTCACTCGTGCATCTTATCTCCATTTCACTCTCCTCATGACCGTCTAATATAACGTTGTAGATCTAACGATCAACGCGCGGTTTCATGTAATCTTGAGTCCGGAGATTAATTTTTTAAAATTACGTGATATTGGTGGTTTTAAAAAGCCACGTGTTGGCCACTAACGCATATCGCATTCCAAAAGGCAAAACCACCTTTCCCTCTTTCCACCACACGACACCAGTGGTTTTGATCACTGAAACCACCTTACCCCATTTACATTACATCCCCTTTGTTTGAATCTACACCGTTGATCTCTGAGATCTAACGGTCCCAGTTTAATCCAACCATTAAACCATCGCCCTCCAACCATCCTCCAGAGGACTTCATAAATCAACCTCTGCCATTGATCTCTGGTTGCTGATCTCATCCGACGGCCCAGAATTATTCCAAAACCCCAATTTTCATTTAACTCTTTGTTCCTTCCGCCAAAGGTTTTCGACCATTTTTCCTTTGCAAATTATTCCATTTTATTATAATGTGCCCCTCTACATTATATTTTCCCGATCAATTTTGACAGTTGATCTTTGCAAATCAACGGCCCAGACTTAATCTTTGCCACCATTTATCCACCACCTCCCCATCTGACCCAGTGAGTAATCCTCGCCGTTGGATGATTTCATCCAACAGTCACAATCTAACCTAAACCTCTGAAGTATTCTGAGCCTTTCCTCGCAGGATTTTTTCTAATTTTTCTTTGTTGTGCACGTTTTAATGGTTTTTTCAATTGTTTTAAAAGAAAATTGAAGGCCGGGGATGACGATCCCCCGGGCCTTTATGCATTAAGGAGATCATTCTGCAGGGTTTCCCATCAAGGTTTACTAGTGCCTCATGAACACTGGCAACATTATAAGAGCCCTCTGAATGCCTGCGCAACAAAAAAACACATCATACATTAATCAAACAAAGAGTATCAGTATCTAGGGAAAAAATCAAAAGAAAAAAACCTGTTTGAAGATTGTTAACATAGTTTTGGAGGGATTAAGGCATTAATTCGATTAATCAAAGACCATAAGACAGAAATTAGGCTTCATTTAAGCCTAAAACACAGAACTCAAGTAAATTAAAGGTGTTTTAGGTTAAAAAAATAATATCTATCAGTCCGAGAAGCCTCCACCGCCACATCAGAGGCTAATTGAATCCTCACCTGCTACCAAAAGACACCTGCAGCCTCAAAAAAATCAAGGAAGGCCTACTTATTGCTTAAACATAAGATATTTGCATAAAGACAGTTGAACAGTTATTACCAAAGAAAGAATAAATTCTCAAACTGTCAGCAGAGTTATTACAAAGATAACAAATAAGCCTTGAAGTCAATCTTTTTTCCCTTTGAGTTTAAAAAGACAGAAACGGAGTAAATAAACATAATCATAATACAATTCTCTCTTGCCTTATGCCTTGCATGGTTTTCAAGGTTTGGAGTTGCATTTAGTGTAGAATTTATTGGATTTCAAACCTAAAGCTCTTCCACCTCCTCATTTCTTCTATAAATACTTCTGAAAAAGATGAGATACAGGTTGGTTGATCACTAGTTTTAATACTAAAACTCTTTGAAATAATACATAGTCTGTTGAAGTTGAAGAAGAAATTTAAGTCTTGGAAGCCCGGATGATGTTGTTGCTGCTTGTTCTTGAGAAGGCTCTATCATTGGATCCATGAGCTTGGATGTTGGTGAAGTATTCTGAACTATTTAATGTTTTATCCTGTTTTCATTTTATTCCATAATTTCTTACTACAGTAGGATGAAAGTTTTAGGCTAAGAAATGACTCCTGGAAGCACCTTAGACCTGTTCATCCTTCACTGTTTTATGTTTTCTTCTGTTGAGGTATTTTAGAGTCTTTAATCTCTCTCTTTGGTCCTCATGCCTATTTATTTCTCTAATAGTTCAAATATTTATTTTCAGCATGATTTATGGTTTTCCCTGCTTGTCTGCTATCACTTGAAAGCTGTTATTGAAGTCTCCCTTTGAAGTACCATTGTTTTAAGTTAGTCAACAAGGTCTGTTTTGATCATGCCCTTTGTCCTCTCTTGAAAAATTGTTTTGAAGGTCTTTATAGTTGTGACCATAGATGTTTTTAGGTGTTCCCTCTTCTATGACTGCAATTATCTGTGAATATTTCGTGTTTTCTAAGTCATTTGAAATAAAATATTTGAGGAAAGGGGATGTGCTCCCGAATCTTAGATTTCATTTTAAAATTTGTTTTGAAGTCATTATTTTCTTAAAGTGGGGTTTGTAGAATTCATGGTTAGCCCTGTCTATCAAATACCTCTTTACTGTTCAAGTTATGCCTTCAATTTCCCTTTGTTGAGAATTCAAACTCTCCTTCCAAATCATTGATGTCCATCTCATTCAAAAAACCAAAGGATCCTGTGGCCAATTTAGATTTTCCCTTTGATATCCCATATCCATTGATTTTTTTGTCATGACCTCTTCTTGACTCCATTGCCCAATGAATCATAAATTTCCCCTTTCTATCTATCTTTCCTAGACCTTTTCTGTTATACTATGTCCTTCAACCAATCAAACAAATAAACACTTGCACTTAATAACTAGTCTAAAACCAAAACTCAAACAACACAAGATAAACCTTTGCAAAAAACAAATAATTTGAGAGATCCCTCTCTGAGCGAAGGAGGACTAGATCCTGTAACTCTAAAGACTAGTTCTGATGTTGCCTTGTCTTTTGATTTGCCAATCTATCAAAACACGGGAGACCAACATAATGGCGATCACAGTGGGACTTACTGAGAATACAGTTGCTTGAAAACACTTCTTAAAACTCTTTAGGCCCTTAACCTGACAAAGAACACCTTGTGGACTTATCCCACCGCTCACACCAACATAATGGTGATCACGGTGGGACAACTGAGTTCATAGTTGCCTAGAAAGCTCTTATAGACTCATTATTTTTTCTAACAACCATAGAAGCTCAGAAATACCCAAAAAAATTTGGCTTCCTAAAAAACATAGTGTTGGAACCATAAAACATTTTACCTTCATAAGAGCTAAAAAATTTCCACCTGGTGACTCCACTGGCCTCCAGTAGGCCTATTACCCTTCCAGTCTTTGTAAACTCCTTGGGAATGCATTGAGAAAACCAAATAATGCTGTTGGTGGATAGAAAAGTTCAAAATCTTCCACCTGGAGACTCCACACCTTCCAAAATACCTAATGACTCCACTGGTGAAGAACTCTGAACCGGTTACAAAGATAGAGTGACCTCTTATTACAGACATAGATCCAGGTATGGACAGAGAAGCTAGACTAAACACATTATTGAACCTAACTGGGAAATTAGTGTACATATTAGATAAAATATTGGAAAGGCATGAGGATGATATAGATGTTGATTATCCAGAGCAACCTATGCTTTTCCTAGATAAAAAAAAAACTCAACCACTACAAGACCTAGACAATGAGAAATATATAGATGATGATCAAGACCTTATAGAAGAAGGTGAGCAAGATTATAGAGAAAACAATAAAGAAAAATTACTGATCATGATGGAGAAGATGGTGTACATGCTTGGGAAAAGAATTGAAAGGTATGAGGCTAATTTAAATATTGATGATCTAGAGAAAACCATGCTCCTTTCAAATCAAGAACAAACCCAAACACTACAAGATATGTATGATGAACAAGATTACAAAGAAAGCAATGAAAAATATTGTCAGGAAATTCTTGATTACCTACCTATATCTTGTGCAATTAAATTAAGAGAACTTCATGACCAAATTGCAAAAAATAATAGCGAGCAGTGCCTTGAGGAAAACATAAGCCATTTTGAACCCACAAAATCTGAAATAGGAGAAGAGACAACAAAACCAGAGTCTATGCCTTTATGTTATTACTCATTTCAGATTATTAAAGAGGAATGGCATCCTGATAATCTATTGGAAACAACTCTTGAATCCCCTATTATAAATAACTGTCACAAAAATCATGAGGAGTTGTTAAAAACTGAGGTAGACCAGGAAAAACAAGAGAATCCTCAAAGTTCCCCTGCAAACACAAATGGAGATCCATTAGAAGAGGCTCAAGAAGACATCGGGCCTCAAAATCAACCAACACAAGAGAAAGAAGATTGCTGCACATCTGTCCTAATCAAAAAGAAAATTTCTTCTCTCTTAACAGAAGAAGAGATTGATCTAATATTGAACAGACAACCATCCTCCAAACCTTCATTTAAAAAAAACTCTTCTGCTCATCTACTTACTGAACCTTGCTATCTTAAATCAGAAAATACAATTATAGAAAAGCTCAAAGAGAAACAAACTGATAACCCAATATGTTTGATTGGTGAAATTATGTATACTAATGATTTTTCAACCTATGATCAATATGATGATGATGATGAGCTCCAAACAGAAACTAATCATGCAGGGAAACCAACAGTTGATTGGTGTCATGAATTCCATTATCATCAGCTTGAAAGAAGCAACTAGTTAATCCAATCCATCAGAAATAGCTTTCACATAATTGGGAATCAGCAATCTATTAGTTGTAAGGTTGAGATTAAAAATAAAAAGGAATTTCTTGAGCGGGATGAAGATAAGGGGTTTTCTCCTGAGAGAATTGAGGTAATAAAAGATACCTCTGCTCAAGAACATGATGATCTCTTCACAGTGTATATTCCACTGAATCAAA
Source organism: Pinus albicaulis (assembly GCA_034641835.2). Lineage (NCBI taxonomy): Eukaryota > Viridiplantae > Streptophyta > Pinopsida > Pinales > Pinaceae > Pinus > Pinus albicaulis. The sequence continues at coordinate 252,179 of JAXQQM020085828.1, read as the reverse complement.
GCATACCAGGACTACAAGAAGACAACACTGCAATATATGATGAGTCCTCTAGTTCAGATAATAATGAAGATGAAGAAAAGGTTTTTTCTCAAGAAAACCTTTGCCTTGGTCCAGTGGAGAAAGAAGAGGTGATTCTGGTAGAACCATGTCTTCCAAATACTCTTAGACAGGTATTATTTCAAGATCCCTATGCTCACTTCTTGAAGGCATTTGAAGAAGCGATAAAGGTCATTAGGAGTAGTGTATTACCAAAAGCAAGAATATTATTTAGCACTGCTGCTAAAAGACAAAAGGAATGGAAGTGACCCTATTTGTCCAGCCTGCACAAAGAGATGAAGAAGGACCAATCATGGAATCATTTACTGGATTGGTTGTACTGGAAAAGAGAGTTCATTAGCTAAACATGTAAATATTCCAAGTTATATTAGGTTAGATAGGAATGTCAACAAAGCTCAACTTTCAGCATCTAGTTAGTTGTTGATTTTTTACTTGAAAGAGAAATAAAGTCTGAAAGTGTGCAAGCTAAAATGCCACTCCTAGTTAGTCATACAACTTAATCATGACTGACTAGTTTTTCAATTTAGTTTGAATAGGTTAGTGAATTAGATTTTCCAAACAGTTCAATCTTGGCTTATCAGTAAAGTAGATTAGGATAGAAAAACTGGTTCTAATAAACTCAAAAATTGAACCAGGAAAGGAAGAAAAAAACTCAAACTAATTTAAAAAATAGAGCTGAAGAAACAATGAAGGAGGTTTTTAAAATTTTCAGATCTTAAGCCTTCACTATTTCACTTTACTTTTTTTGCAGATAATAATCTATGTGCAACTTGTTTTTTATGCCATAGATCACAACAAGTCAAACCGCTTAATCTTGGCTTGACTGTTTTTAAATTTTTGTCTTAGAAATTAGAGAATAGCAGTCTGTTAGACAGTCTAATCCTGACAGATAGTAGTTAGGTTGAGAAATTATGAATTCAACTGCTTAATCTGGATTCATGGAGAAATAAGGTTAGACTTATATTAGTTTCCTGTTTTTTGAAAGAATAAAATGTTGTTAAAGAGAGTTTGCTAGTCTAAATGCACTCTGAAAAGAAGAAAAAATGTTAGGATCATTAGGAATGGGTAGGTAGACATGATTTTTTGATAGAATTCCATTATTTCAAATTTCCGTAGAGATCATCAAAAAGAAAGGTTGCTACCCAATGGATTAAAGCACTGGTTTACTAAAAAACCAGAAATCAATAGCTGAGGTTCTAGACACCTAAAGAACCAGTTGTCTTCCCCAAGTGGAGCCACTGTTAGCCACCTATAAATTTGTTATACCAAGAGGTGGCTAGACTTTTGGCTTCAAGCCTTCAAGAGATAGTTTCCTTTAAAAACCTATCATCTTTTGAAGTCTCATGATATTCTTTTTTCCTGAGTTAATCTTCTCTATTGTTTCCCTCATAAACCTGAAAAATCTATTGTCTTCCTGAAGAAAAGACTGCTGAAAACCCCCATTTGCCATCATTATTACCCCTACAAACACTCATAATTGACCTTCATTTTCCATCCCCTTCTCCTCATAAAATCCCTCCATTTTCCTCACTTTAACCTTCAAAATCACTTTAAGACCCTTTTGAAAGCATTTGGTCTCCTTCCATTTGTTTTAGGAAGTCTTTTTTCCCCTATCGGAACACCCCAATTGGTTTAAAAACTCTATTTTTAGCCTTAAAAATGCTTATATTTCAATACACAGAATTTTAGCCCCTGAGGGCTTAACTTTCAAAATCCCCACTTCTCATAGGACCGGTAGCCCCGAAACCGGGCACTAAGGGCCTAAAATGCCTCTCCTAACCAGTAAAAACCTTTTTTCTCCTTTGTATTTTATGAAAATCTGACTTTCCACTATGTTTTAATAAGTCCGATAGTTCAAAGTTTTGATAAAAATTGATCGTTGATCTGCACCAATCAACGATCGTCGGTCAATCGCATCGCAAACAAACATGCCAACCTTTGTTATTTTCCTTCCTTTTCCTCCGATTTCGATTGGCCCCTTTTCTTTTGAAACCCCCAATCCCTTCGTTTCTTCACAAAACTATAGCCCCGCAATCGGGCGCTAAAAACACTAAAAACATGTCCAAACCCTTTGTTTCCTTTGTTTTTCATAAACCGAACGATATGTTTTAAAAACAGATCTCCACCGTTGATCTCTACAAAGATCAATGGCCATCGGCACATCGCATTGGAGTTTTTCATTGATGCATTTAAATATGTTTATTGCCCCCTCTGATTGGCGACCTTGCGATGGTTTCCGAACCATCGATCTGTTCCACCATACCCAAATCTGATGGCCCACATTGCTCTGTTCTAAAGCCCACATACCCGCCTTTGGCATCCATGACTTAATCTTCGTCATTGATCTAGTTCTAAGATCAACGGCTCCAATCCAATCGCATCGAAAAATCTTTATGCCTTTCCTCTCTCCTCCTCCGATTGTGATCATTGCGATTCAATATGGACCATTGAAAACCACAAGAACTGATGGCCCAGATTGATAGCCCTCCGATATTAAAACCCACCGATTAATCCCGACCGTAGATCTCTCTAAGATCTAACGGCCCCTGTGTAATTGCATCAAAAAAGACCATTGCACCTTTCCTCTCTCCCCCACCGATTAGCGATCTCGCGATTGGATCTGGGTCGTCCATTCATAAATCCAATGATCCAGATTAAAACTTGACACCCTTGGTTATTTTCATAAAACCCGCTGTATAAAGTCGTTCGGTGAAGATCTGCCATTGATCTCTGTAGATCAACGGTCCACAATCACCCTTTCTCCGCCCAACCCTTGCCTCATATTTTATTTCATTAACCCCGAGATTAAATCTGAGCCGTTGATCTGTTTCATCCAATGGTCCATATTTAACCCAATAGGCCCAACTCATTTGGGACCTGCCACCCCCATTGATCAATCCTAGCCGTTCATTCCCTAATTCAACGGTCAAGATTAAAACTGCCTTGACCCTGCCCCACCTTTTTTCGCCCGTGCATATGATCTCCATCACGCTCTCCTCATGATCGTACGATCTAACGCCCTAGATCTAATGGCCAGTGCGTGGTTTCGCGTAATTTTGAGTCTAGAGGTTTATTTTTTAAAATTACGTGATATGGGTGGTTTTAAAAAGCCACGTGTCAGTCGCTAACGCATATCGCATTCCAGAAGGAAAAACCACCTTCCCCTTTTTTCACCACGTGACACCAGTGTTTTTGATCACCGAAACCACCTTACCCCATTTACATTACATCCCCTCTGTTTTAATCTCCACCGTTGATCTCTGAGATCTAATGGTCCCCATTTAATCCAACCATTAAACCATCGCCCTCCACCCATCCTCTAGAGGAATTCATAAATCAACCTCCGCCATTGATCTCTGGTTGCTGATCTCATCCGATGGCCCAGAATTATTCTGAAACCCAAATTTTCATTTAACTCTTTGTTCCTTCCGCCAAAGGTTTTCGACCATTTTTCCTTTGAAAATTCTTCCATTTTATTATAATGTGCCCCTCTACATTATATTTTCTCGATCAATTTCGATTGTTGATCTTTGCAGATCAACATCTCAGACTTAATCTTCACCACCATTTATCCACCACCTCCCCATCTGACCCAGCGAGTAATCGTCGTTGTTGGATGCTTTCATCCAACGGTCACAATCTAACCTAAACCTCTGAAGCATTCTGATCCTTTCCCCACAGGATTTTTTCTAATTTTTCTTTGTTGTGTAGGTTTTAATGGTTTTTTCAATTGTTTTAAAATAAAATTGAAGGCCAAGGATGACGATCCCCCAGGGCTTTATGCATGAAGGAGATCATTGTACAGGGTTTCCCATCAAGATATATCGGTGCCTCATGAACACTGGCAACATTATAAGAGCTCTCTGAACGCCTGCGTAGCAACAAAACACATCATACTTTAATCAAACAAAGAGTATCAATATCCAGGGATAAAATCAAAAGCAGAAAACCTGTTTGAAGACTGTTAACACAATTTTGGAAGGATTAACGCATTAATTCGATTAATCAAAGACAAGAAGATAGAAATTACGCTTGATTTAAGCCTAAAACACAGAACTCAAGTAAATTAAAGGTGTTTTAGGTTAAAACAATAATAACTATCAGTCAAAGAAGCCTCCACCGCCACATCAGAGGCTAATTGAATCCTCACCTGCTACCAAAAGACACCTGCAACCTCAAAGAAATCAAAGAAGGCCTACTTATTGCTTAAACATAAGATATTTGCATAAAGACAGTTGAACAGTTATTACCAAAGAAAGAATAAATTCTCAAACTATCAGCAGAGTTATTACAAAGATAAGAAATAGGCCCCGAAGTCAATATTTTTTCCCTTTGAGTTTAAAAAGATAGAAACAGAGTAAATAAACATAATCCTAATTCAATGCTCTCCTGCCTTAGGCCTTGCATGGTTTTCAAGGTTTGGAGTTGCATTTAGTGTAGAATTTATTGAATTTCAAACCTAAAGCTCTTCCACCTCCTCATTTCTTCTATAAATACTTCTGAAGAAGATGAGATACAAGTTGGTTGATCACTAGTTGTAATACTGAAACTCTCTGAAATAATACATATTCTGTTGAAGTTGAAGAAGAAATTGAAGTCTTGGAAGCCCTGATGATGTTGTTGCATGCTTGTTCTTGATAAGGATCTATCATTGGATCTATGAGCTTGGCTGTTGGTGAAGTATTATGAACTTTTTAATGTTTTCTCCTGTTTTCATTTTGTTCCATAATTTCTTCGTACAGTAGGATGAAAGTTTTAGGCTAAGAAATGACTCCTGGAAGCACCTTAGACCTGTTCATCCTTCACTATTTTATGTTTTCTTCTGCTGAGGTATTTTAGAGTCTTTAATCTCTCTCTTTATTCGTCATTCTTGTTTATTACTCTAATAGTTCAAATAGTTGGTTTCAGCATGATTTATGGTTTTCCCTGCTTGTCTGCTATCACTTGAAAGCTGTTATTGAAGTCTCCCTTTGAAGTACCATTGTTTTAAGTTAGTCAAGGAGGTTTGTTTTGATCATGCCCTTTCTCCTCGCTTGAACAATTGTTTTGAAGGTCTTTATAGTTGTTACCATAGATGTTTTTAGGTGTTCCCTCTTCTATGACTACAATTATTAGTGAATCTTTCGTGTTTTCTAAGTCATTTGAAATAAAATATTTGAGGAAATAGGATGTTCTCCCGAATCTTAGATTTCATTTTAAAATTTGTTTTGAAGTCATTATTTGCTTAATGTGCAGTTTGTAGAATTCATGGTTAGTCCTGTCTATCAAATACCTCTTTATTGTTCAAGTTATGCTTTCAATTTCCCTTTATTGAGAATTCAAACTCTCCTTCCAAATAATTGATGTCCATCTCATTCACAAAACCAAAGGATCCTGTGGCCAAGTTAGATTTTCCCTTTGATAACCCATATCCATTGATTTTTTTGTCATGACCTCTTCTTGACGCCATTGCCCAATGAATCAGACTTTTCCCCTTTCTATCTATCTTTCATAGACCTTTCCTATCTACTATGTCCTTCAACCAATCAAACGAACAAACACTTGCACTTAATAACTAGTCTAAAACCAAAACTCAAAGCACACAAGATAAACCTTTGCAAAAAAAAAAAAATTGAGAGATCCCTCTCTGAGAGCAGGAGGACTAGATCCTGTAACTCTAAATATTGGTTCTGATGTTTCCTTGTATTTTGATTTGCCAATCTATCAAAACACAGAAGACCAACATATACATAATACAACATACTATCATAATTATGTCAACTCATGCCTAAATGTCATAACCCTAACCATCAAGTCACTAGCATGTAAAAAAACAAGTTATATATCATCCTCATCAATGACATATAAGTTTATCTAATATAAAACAACAATAACAATGAATATCACCACAGATTGCTATCATTCATTATTATCTCCAACATATACATATAACCACACTAATCAACTAGAATCTATAATTTATGTAACCATAACATCAATATAATGAAATTAATATGCATAACCACAATTAATATAACAATCCTTCACCTACATACCTACATTTCCAACATCCAAACATGTATGACAACATACTATTGCCTCGAGGTCCAATGTTGAAACTTCACTTTGATGACCTGCATCTCCTTCTCTATCTTAGCCAACGCATTAGCATCACAACATTCCAACATTATCACAACAACCTAATTTCATGCAATGACCTTATTCACAACAACCTTCACCAAACCAATTTAATCCTGACCATATGCACCCACTTGACATGTATAACCAGTCATGAATGATCAATGCATGTCCTACATATAGCATCACATAAGAAGGAATAAACAGAAAACACAAAAGCATGACAAATATGTGACCTATCTGGTGAGCCCTGGGATTGCACCAATCATGCTACAACTCCCAAAGTCTGCTCAACTTTACTTTATTAACCCATGGTTCATACAAAGTTCGAGGTGACAGTGTTATATGCCCAACAAATGAGCTCTACTCATGCCATCTTCATCTTAGTTCTACTATGAGGTGCTAGGTTATTCTGTCACACTTCTAACTACAACATAAGATTGAGAGCGTATCATAGCCATTACTTTATTGGAAAGAAAATTATATACTCTATATCACACTGATTCATCTAACTATTTTATACTTTTACAAGAAAGAAATATTCACACTTATGCTAGTACAAGAAAGGAAATTACACTAAGTGGCATTCATTGTCTATATCAATTAATTGACTTGAGGAAAAGGAACTACTCTATCCTTGAACACATGCTTATTCAATGACTAAGTAAGTATTATCTAATTCATGATTAACTATTGTGCCAATGATACATTTTATGATGGTATAATCATACTTGAAATTGTTTTTTTTTGCAACAAAAGAAGAAGGCGGTGGGTGGTCTAAGAGTGTTCCTAGACCAAATATTCAGGGAAGGAGGTCTATTGGTTTATTTTCTAGGCTTAGGTGAGGTGGAGGAATGATGTTTGGTTGATGGAAAGGGTGTTTTTCACTACTTCATGGAGTTTCTACAAGATTCTTGTACTCCTACATGAAGTTTTGTAATGCTACAAGAAAGAGGCCGAGAGGGTTTGGAGGCTAAAAATGATGGAAATAAGGTCATCGAAGGTAAGGGAAAGGTGGGTCCAAGTGCATGGAGGATGACCAACCCCTTGTACCTATCTCAGATCTCTCAAAAGTTATGTCTTTCACCCAAAATGTTGATGTTGATGGTGTGTTGATGACTTAAAAACTAAGGATGTGGGTGACTTGAATGGAAGGTATCTTGATGGAACGTGAAAACTCAAGGTGATGGTGCTGAAGGGGTCCTTCTTCACTACTTTATCCAAACCTGCAAAAAAAATATCTACGCAGACATTCATCATCAACAAACTTATCACAGAAATGGTGGAAAATATGAGTTGAATTTGAGTAAATATACCTATGCATTTGAAACAAAAATCTAACTCTAAAACTACAACATATTCATGATAAGAAAAGTAAAAGTATCCTATATTTTACAATAAATCATGAACTAAAAATATATTTGGTATTTGGTCGAATACCTTCCTCCTCAAGCTCCAATGGAAGAGGTGAGACAGGGAGGCGAATCAACATAGTTTTAATATTCTATATGCTATGAACAATGAAATGGAAGGAATCAACTACTGAAGAATAAAGTAAAGACACATATGTAAAAAATAGAGACTGAAGCCAATGGATTGGGCCCTAACCCACAAGCTCAACTCCCTAAAATCAACTCAGTGTAAAACAAACCAAATTCTCATCTTATTTCATAACTAGTCCTTTACATCAACAATGAAAGTCAGAAATGTCTAATACAAATCCAAGGATTTGTTCCTGCATATAAAATACTAATCCTAATGATATCTTGCTCTTGTCTATTTATTCTAGTGCCATATCTTCCAACATATCTCTAAAAAGTAGGTCTTTTTTCCCTTGGAACTCAAAGTGGAGATTGGCTCTTTCTTATCATTCACTTGCTTAGTTTCCTCTAACTTTGAGATGTCGGAGGAGGATATTGAAGAGATATTAGATGATTTTAGGAGTTAAGGAGATGGTCAACCTCCATATTATTTCTCCTTGTTGTCTACTCTAAACCATGATATGAAATCTTTCTAAAAAATGGCATTATTCCATTCATTTTCGTGCATTTAAACCATATTACACCTCAAATCACGACAACCCTTTTTAAACCATTCTCACTAAGAAAAATATGACAAAATTTAATTAAATGAGAGAGAGAGAGAGAGAGTAATGAAGCTAAACATGTGGCCTTCTAACTCCATATAATATACCTAATGATGTCCCCCATGATCACCCCACTACAAAAAGGTTTCTCATCATCTGAGCAACTCAGTCCTCTTTCTTCATTTCATTCAGAGCCGTTGTAGCTTCACTGACATCGAAAGGTATCATGGAAAGGGTCCCTTCAGGTGGGTAAAACTATGAATTATTTTCTTCTTCTTCCCATTCCTTGTATTCCTTAGTTTTCTCTTTTCCTTCATTCAGATCCAACAACAAAGTTGGGTTGAGATTTAATTGAAGCCACTTAATATTCATTGTTTTGATGCTCTTTTGTATAAGGGTGCTCTTTCCAATGCAACTCTCACTATATAGGGATTATTTTACTCCAGGTTCCTTAAGCTAAGTGGGAGGACATTCCATTTTCTCTGGAATGCCATCACACACTCCTCTCCCAGTAGTCTAGAGATGTCATCATAATGTACAATTTCCTATGTTTGGATGTTGATATATATGTCTGCAAGGCTGGCATCATTGGCTATCATTTAGTGGTTGTTTATGAACCCTATGGGGATGATTAGCTCTGCCCTAATTTGCAGAGGCTCTTTTCCTTCTCTCTTCATTACCTTCTTGACCTCCTCTACCTGGTATTGTTCATTTTCCATCCAAGATGTTAAAGCCATTAGTTGCATATCTCCCAACCTAGATTTTGTGTACGAGATGTTCATATCAGTTGGGACAAGATTATGCATGTAGAAATCTGTCATTTTGGCCCTATATTCTATACTGGACTGACTCCAGAAATCAATAATTTTCATATAGTTTTGGAAAGGAAGCAACCCATGTTGTGCTAAAGTTTTTATTTGAAACTATAGCCATTGATCTTTCAAATAAATGGCATAAGAGTTTGAAATATGTCTGTGTTGCATTGCATCCATACAAAGGCCTGCCATGGTGGATTTTTTATTTATTTCTACTATAGCTGCCCATTCAATCTCACATTCTCTTCTTATACCTCCTGTAGCTTCTCTTTTAATGCTGCCTCTCTAAGACTAACATCAACCAAATATCTTCCCATATCTTTGAGTTTTTCTTCCATTATTCCCATATCTTCAACATTTCTATATTTTGAAAAGTGCATCCATTGGTGGGTGCACTCCCTCTCTTTTTCTAGCTCATAGAATAGGGGAATGGAGAGCTTCTCAAGGATCAACCTTCCTACTTCAATGAATATATAATAGAAGATTATGTTTGGTTTTGGGCTAGGATGTTGGATTGGTGTAATGTCTTTCGGGATAGTTTCTGGAGAGGTTGTTTCATCTTTTGGATCCTCCTTTTTTTTCTCTTGTTTCTCAACTTGGCTAGTATTCCCTCCAAATTTTATCTACTTTTCATTAATTTGGACACTCTTCCCTTCCAACGATGCTTTGTTCTCTTCCATTTAGACGCTTTTATCTTCCTATAGAAAATTTTGAGTTTCCTGTAATAGATCCTGGGTTTCATGTTGCACATTATGTTTTTCCTGATGCATACCCCATGTTTCCTATAAAACCTCCTTTCCTTCTCCTTGGAGGTATGTGGGTGATTGTGCTTTATTTATGGATGCTAACCTGCAGGAGTTCCTTCTTCTGTAGGGCACGGGTGCCTTTGATACTGCTTTGGGGGAAGTGACCTCTTGAATATTGCCCTCTTCTGGCCCTATTTATTTCATCTTATTATGTGACTCCTCAGTTGTGATGGGGCTCTTTATTGGAGTTTTAGGCCTCCCTTGCCTCACCCTAGTGCGTTTCCTGGTCTTGAAATACATGGGCATCTGCCTCTTTCTTTTTTCTTCCACATGGATTCTTAGAGTGGCTAAAGTGGTAGCCACTTCCTTTTTAGATTTCCCTGGTGAAAGGATAGTTTGTTGAGGTGAGATATCAGAGGTAATCTTTGGCTCTATAAAATCTTCACCTTTTATATTTTCCTCTTCCTCATCTTCCTCTTTCTCTTCTTCCTCTTCGTCTTCCTCCGTCTCCTCAATTTTATTCTCTAGTCCTAAATATTTTGTGGTTCCTTCCTCTCTCTCCATTTCATCCTCTTCCTCTATCCTTACAATCCTTTAATCCCTTTCTTTAATTCCACTTTCTCGAAGGCTAAAGGTAGGGGTCTCTCCAAGGGTGATGGTCACTGTCCCAATTAAGGCTTCTTTGTCCATGTCAATGCAAGTGGACCAAGGTACTTGGATGTTTAGTCTACTTAAATCATCTTCCACTATGGGTTTGATTAGACCATGATGAGATAGGTGTTGATATTTCCTTTCCCTGAAAATCTGGCTCATATCTATGATTAAGTGGAGAAGAAAATATGCGATATTCATCCTCTCATCTAAAGGTAGATCCCTTTTTAAGCTCAGCTCATGCAATAATCTAAAATAATATCCATAGAATACACTTACTCTTCCCTAAAAAGAGATATACTTCATGATATGGTAAGCCACCTCATCCCATGGGTAAGGCATACTCTCCCTTCTTACCACATTCTTATCTTTAATGTGTTCATCATTGGGCAAGAAGAAACTATTTTTGGAAGCAGTAGTAGATAATTTTCCTCTCTATTCCAATTGATCACTAGAGGTAAGGTGGTGACTCTGCCGATGAGCTCAAGGGTTATAGCTATTTTGATTCCTCTTATCACTGTGGTAGAACTATAATCTACTTAAGAGTGAAAGGCCATTGGAAACTATCAATCCAAATCATAATCATACCCCTTGAGGAGCTCAAAGAACCCCAAATACTCATGGTTTCTGAAGATTTCTATCACAAGAGGATGTAACCTAATTCTCTTTGTTTCTGTGGGCTCTCTCCAATTAATACCTCACCCCATATTTTGATTTTGGTTGATAGGTGGCCTTAGTGCCTTGTTTTTTAAAATTTACTATGATATGGACCCCAAAGCTCTGTAATTTCCACAAGAATTGGTTTTTTTGATGCCCTACATCCTTATACAGCCCTTTAATTCTGTGAATTATTTCTCTATTGTGTGCAATTATCATGAAAATTATTGTAGTTTGATGGGGGTAATGGCCACTTAACTCTGCACTTCTAAGACTTCTAGCTTGAAGGATGGTGTTGCGGTGCCAATATACTCCTATGGTGGCTTGCATTTCACTCCTCAACACTGTATGGCTTCCTTGGAAACTTCCTGTAGGAGTAGCAAGGTTTCCTGTAACACTATTTCCATGAAAAATTTGACCAGGGATCGAAGCTCCTTGCTGTCTCTCTCCTTTTTCATTTTACTAGTTGATCTTGAAATGATAAATAGAGTGAGGTGAAGTAAGCCAAAGTATGGCTTTTATGCTAACTCGAGGAACCTTGGAGCTTATTGGTGATTCTGTATTTGGCACGAGGTTTCCATATTTGGACTCTTGTTCCCACTCGAGCCTAGCATTCCCTTTGCCTCATAATCATATTCCATTTTCTATTATATTTCACTTGAATGATGTCACAACTCCACATGGAATGAAACTCTGCCAAATTTTTACTTTAACTATCAAGGATAGAAAAGTTAACTGGCACCATTTTTCCTATTAAACTCTCTCTTATCAACATTTATTGATTTATTCAATTCATGCATAACGAGAGGGTGAGGGAGTCATACCTGAGTCAAAATTGTTGCTAATGAGTTGTAGGACCCTTGATGTAGGGAGATGGACCACTAGAACGGTCACAAAGGTTGTATTTTATTTTGATGTGTTTTTATTTTCTGAGTGAGATTCTTACCATTTTTTTGTTTTCTCTGTCTTCTACAAGTACATAATGGAGACCTTAAGTTCTTTTTGTTGATGTAGGTTCCATTTTGGGGTCCCCTGGTGATATTTCAGATTATATCATCATCATACTTATTCTACATTTAATGTGTTGGATGGTGGTTGAGATTTTGAGGTGCATGCATAGGTGTGCTACAGGAAGTGATTATTTTCATGTAGTAGTCTCTTTATTACAGTTTTGGAGCTCAAACTGTTCCTAGGAAGGGAAAAAAATATCCTATAGATGTTTGGGGTGGTTTTAGGATGTTTATGGAGTGGTGTAGTGGATGAAAACATGAGAGAAGAGGCCTTTTGTGTGTATTTAACACAATTTGACTCACACTAGAAAAATAAAGGGTTTGATGAGGCATTATTCATGCATGGGATGGAGTGATGGTTAGGGATGGTATAAATAGGTAGGGAAACATTTTTTCATGTCTTTTATATGGTCAGAGAGCCCTAGGTGAGCTTATATAGTCTCAGGTATCCTTCCTGTACCATTACAGGGTTTCTTGTAGCACTGCAGGAAATCCTATAGCAGGCTAGGACATCCTATAGCATTGCATAGATAAGGAAAAAATTTTAATTTTTTTCTCACCTTGTGGTAGAAATAAATGGAGTAATGAATGATGGGGTTGGATCTGGAGTGAGTAGGTAGAGGAGAGAGAGACGTGGAATAAATAATATCCATTTTCCTTATTATCCTTCTTCAACAAGTTCTAAAATAGAAGCAGGTTAGTGGATTGGTGCTATTTTATTATTTTGGAATTTTTTTTCTTTTCTCCATTTTGTTTTTTTTGTTTTTTCTGTTTGAAGACAGGTGGGCTTCCTCAACATAGGTTTTCACCAAAAAATCATACCTTCGGCACGTCCAAGACATTTTCACCCAAGGATTTTTTACTTCTCTATGTTTTCTCTTTTTTTTACTCCGGGATTTCCTCATGTAGGTTTTCAACCCTTGAGTTGGCTTTGGATGCCTTGGAAAGGTTTTAACCCAGGCCTCTTTTATTTTTCTAGGAAAGTGAGAGGATGGAAACTATGAAGCTTCTAATTAAATTCACCTCTCTATTCATTATATTGATGAGTTCTTCCTTGGATAGGGGCCTCTTGTACATATTTAGCATGTAACCCTTGACAAGCAGAGGGATACCCTCGTCATCTATCGTCCTAATCTGAACAACACCATTGTAATGGAATTTCTCCACTTGATAAGTTCCTAGCCATCTATCCATTAAATTTCCCTTCAATTCCTATAATATGGAGTCATAGAGAATAGCCCAATCTCCTTCCCAAAATGTATTATCTTTGAGGTTCTTTTCATGTCAATCTTTCCTCTATAGCTGGATTACTTTTGTTTGAAGGAGAGTGCGCACTCCAAATTAATACAAACCATTCAACTGAAGAAATCTTTCTTCGTGTACCTTTGTGATGGCCAAATCCAAATGAGATGTGATTTTATGGGTTTTATACTCAAACTCAATGGAAAGAAAATAATTATTCCCATAATATAGATCATATGGAGTAAACCTTGTAGTTTTCTTCTAGGTAGTGTAGGAAAACCAAGTGACCTCCACTAATCTATCTACCCAATTTTTTCTACTGTTGCTCACAAATTTGGTGAGGATATTCTCCAAGGCTCTATTTTTCACTTCCACCTACCCATTTTCTTAAGGAATATAGGTTGTGGAAGTCTTGTTCTTTATTTTGCACTCCCTCATGAGGTTCTCAGTGAAATGAGATATGAATTGAACCCCCTGATTGGTTACTAACTCCCTAGGATACCCAAACTTGTAGAACACATTCTCTATAAAAAATGAAACCACCTTCTCTTCTATTGATGCCTAATTTACAACCCTTGTTTTAGCCCACTTGGTCAGGTAATCGGCATAGACTATGATATATCTCATCTTCCCAGCTGGTGGATAAATGGGCCCAATGAAGTCTATGCCCCATGTATCAAATGGATCTAATACCCCCTGAGGTTGTAGATGAATTTCATCCCTTGGTGTAGGTATTCCCATCCTCTAACACTAATCACATCTACTAGTACATCTCCTCGCATCCTGGTGGAGAGTGGGCCAATGATAGCCATATTGGAAGTATTTGAAGGTTGTCCTCTTAGCAAAAACATTACCCCCACCGCAACCATCATTACATGCTAAGAGATTTCAAATAACTCCTCTTCAATGACACATCTCCTAATAATTTGATCTGGTCCCAACTTGAAGAGATTTCCACGAATCCAAGTGAAAGGGGCACTCTTTCTGATAATGCTACTTTCTCCTTTCAATGAAAGGTTTGGAGGAAACCTGTCAACAACCAAGTAGTTTCCTATGTCAGTAAAATAAGGAGAGAGTGTTGATATAGAAAATAGGTGCTCATCCAGAACCTAATCATCAACCATTCCTTCCCCATCTGTAGATAAATTTTGTCTAGACAATAAATCTACAACAACGTTTTTTTTCCTAGATTATAAAAATTGGTTAGATCAAGCTTCTGCAACAATAAAAACCACCTAAAGATTCTAGAACTGACATCGAGTTTGTTCATTAGATATTTGATTTTTGCATGATCAGTATGGAGAAAGGTTTGATATCTAGTAATTTAATGCCTGGATTTATCTAGGGAATGGAAAATAGCCAAGAGCTCCTTTTCAGTGACAGTGTAGTCTAGTTCAGCCTTGGACAAATTCTTGCTAACAAAATAAATGGCACATGGTAATTTATCTTCCAATTGTCTGAAAGTTACCCCCATAGCTTTATTTGATGCATTTTTATGGATGTGGAAGGGAAGAGCCCAATTGGGACCTCAAAGTGTAGGGGAAGTGGTTAGTTTTTCCTTTATGAGATCAAAATCTTCTTCACAAAGATTAGGCCAACAAAATTCAAAATCCTTGGCCAACAATCCTACCAATGGGGAAGCCACTTTGTTGAAGTCCTTGATGAACCTCCTACAATAGCCAACCAAACCAAGAAAAATTATGTCATCTCTATGCTTTTGAGGAATAGGTACCCTCTTTATGATGGTGATTTTTTTTGGGTCTACCTGTATTTCTACTTGTGATATGTAGTGGCCTATGACAATCCCTACCTTTTTAAGAAATTCACACTTCTTATGAATCGTGGAGAGGTGCATTTCAATTCATTTTTGCAACACCTTACCCAGATTGTACAGAGTCTCCTCGAAATCATACCCATAAGGTATGAAATTTTCCATGTAGATCTCCACAGAATCATGGATAAGTTCATAAAAAATGCTGAGCACTACTCTCTAGAAAGTGGTTGGGGCATTGCATAGGGAAAAGGGAATGAATCTGTAAGCGAAGGTAACCCAAGGACATGTGAATTTGGTCTTCTCCAGGTCCTCAGGGTTGAGATCAGTCTAGTTATATCAATTGAATGCCTCTAGGAAAGAGAATTTTTTTTTCCTACAAGACCATACAGGACTTGGCCAATGAAGGGAAAATGGAATGGTATTTTTTAGTGGCTTTATTTAGTTCTCAGTAGTTAAAACTGATTCAAAACTTTCCATTTTTCTTTGGGACTAGAATAGGAGGAGACACCCACTCACTGTCTGAGATGGGGTACTTGAACCGTACATCCAATAACTTCTGCAATTAATCCTTTACTATGTCCTTTATGGTTGAGTTCATCCTCCATTGTGGCTAGCACATAGGATTTCATCCATATATGATATATATGTAATGTGTGCACGTTGAGGGATGCACCCCCTTCATGTCCCTGTAGTCCCAAGAAAAATAATTTACTTTCTTCTTCATGAGCTGGCACAACTTCTCTTCTTCTTGATCCGAGAGGGATGAGTTAATATTAAGGAATATAGATGGGCCAAATTCCAAAACTTTGTTGGCTTCAGAGGTTGAGTCAACTGATTTCATCTCAATCCAATAGTGGCTTTCAGATTCTCTCACTAGGTCATCAAATGGAACGGAAGTGGGGACCTGGCTTTGAAATATGTGCTCAATGAGATCATCCTCATAATGTTTCCCCTTATAAGAACATTATCTATGGTAAAAATAGGGTAGGATCTGGTATGGTACACTTCATCTTCTTCTTCTTCATCCTTGAACCACAAGGGTAGGTCATGGTCAACGGAAGGCTAGGTTGGAGGATAGCATATAAGTTTTTTGGACAAGGGCACATTCTTGATAGTCATGTTTCCGGCCCTATAGTTGATATAGCCATCGGTAGTGGCTAAGGAAGGTATTCCTAAATGATGGGATACCCATTAAATATATTTTTTGGTTAAAAGCCCAAGAAGTCAGTGAGATACTCTGAGGAGTCAATCGATATCATAATATCCTCAAAAACTCCTTCCAGAGCTACTATGAATCTATTTTCAAGTTGGAGAACTGTGGTGGTGTTTCTCAAGGCTAATCGAAGATTGTGTTTCAGCATCGTTTCCTTGGTCATCACATTGATGGCAACCCCAAGATCAATCAAAGTGTGGGCGACAATGACACCATCGATGTGTACATATACTAATGGACTCCTAGGGTCTAGGTACTTTAGGATGATCACCCTCCCCAACATTAAGTCAGATAACTGTCCTACAAAATTGATGGTGGGGGTGTATTTCTTCTTTCTCCTAGGTTTTTTAAAGCATTATTCTTTGATGAGCCTATTGTAAATAGGGAAATATTTAATGGCATGGAGAAGGGGTAGTTTTACACATGGATTTTTTAGTTCTCCTGAATTTTAGTCTCTTCTCAGGTGTGATGGTTAGGGTGGATCAGTCACTTAGGAAAACGAGGTTGGTTGGTTCGATGGTTATTTTCCTCTCGTTTCTCCTAAACCCATGTAGGGTGGAGATGGAGGATGTATGTATCTAGGAGCATATTGTGAGACCCTAGGTTGATTTTCATGTGATCTTGATGCAGTGAGCATTGGGACTTAGTTAGAATGTCAAAAATTTGTTCACATATTGTGGCTAGATGGGTTGAAATTCATTGACTGATGGGTCAAAACCGGTTTTACTGAGAGGGATGGATCTCTCAACGTTTTGTTATAATTCATTTATGTAATAAGTTAGAGATTATCTTTATTTAGATTTAGAGATAGAGTTGTTTGCATAGGTGTGAGGGAGAGCTAAGAAATAGAGGATTTTTTGTTTATTGTAAGAGAGATATTCGAGTGAATAAAAGATAGGAAGAACGTAATGAGAAAAGAGGATTAGAGAGGCAGGAGTGGAGCGAGTGCTGAGAGAGTGTTTTTGGAAGTACATTTGTTTAGAGACAGAGGTCTTATTCTGTGTAATCTAGCCTAAGGCCGAGACTCTGTGTTGTTTATTTAATTTGAAACGGATTGCACGTATCATTCCTTAATCGGCCCGTGGAGGTCTCGAACGTTTGTTTTCTTCGAATGTTTTGATGATGGCCTGTATATTTTATTTCTGTTTAAGGAAATCGTTACTTTAAAGGAAAATTGGTGGTGTATTGCATCTTTCTGATTCTGCAGAAAGCAAATAACCAAAATACATTAAGTATCAGGTTAAATAATTTTTTAACAGAGATTGGGACTTCAAGCAATTATAGAGTGGATTTTTATTGTTATCGGGTCCACAGAAACCAATCGCATCGAAATCTTTTGTGTTTTCCATATTGCATCGCCGAAAGTCATTTCAAAGGGAATATCGCCGATCCATATCGCATCGCGATCCATATAGCATCGCCGATCCATATTGTATCACGAAAGCCATTTCAAGGGAATATCACTGATCCAAATCGCATCACCGATCCATATCACATCGCAGCATTAAAGGTTAAGGAGCCTGGTGAAGGGGGTATTGTGATTGCGATTTTGCGAATAAATCGCAACCGTTGGATCACAGAAGCGGTCTTGCTACAGTGGAAAGTGTTTTGGGCGTGTTAAAAGTTATAAATTATTCTGAAATGATAGACACCCAACTTCGTGGAACCTTTGACACGAAGTTGTGGGTTTTTTTTATTGAGTTGTTTGATTTCTTCTTTGGCATTACATCAAATTTTTAGTATTAGAGCTTGTTACGTTTTTTTTGAGCATTTTAGATATAATGTTGCCCAGAAGAGGAGCTGGGATAGGTCGAGGGAGACCTATAGCAAATCAATTTTTCTAGATGAGATCTGACATTTGCGCACAAGAATGGCTACCATGGAAGCTACGCAACGAAGAGCGATAGAGGGTGGAGTTGCTAGTTCCGATGAGGAAGAGTCCACAGATGAAAAAGTGGAGGAAGAAAATGAAGTAGCAAAAGTCATGAAGATGCTAGTCAAAGCCAGCAGTCAACCGAGGATAGAAGTGCCTTTATATGATGGCAGTCTTAATGTGGAAGCGCTAACAGACTGGGTAAGTTCGTTGGATAAGTACTTCGACTATGAAGAAGTCGATGATAAGAATAAAGTGAAGTTTGTAGCCATGAGATTGAAAGGCCATGCAGCCTTATGGTGGGACGAATTGCAGCTATCCAGGGAGCGAAAAGGGAAGTCCAAAATTAAGCAATGGGACAGAATGGTAAGTAAGTTGAAAGGTAAGTTTTTTTCGAAGGATTACCAATTAAATCTGTTTAGACAATTGCAGAACTTAAAACAAAAAGGGATGAAAATTAAGGAATATAATGAAGAATTTTATAAACTGAATATTAGATCTGGTCATGTTGAAGATGATCTAGAAAAGGTAGCTAGATATATTAATGGATTAAGGTATGAGATACAAGATGAGATTAACTTGTTAAGTCTGAAAACTATTGAGGATGCCTATCAAACGAGTTTGAAGGTAGAGGAGAAGATCTTGAGGAAGTAGAGTCAGAGAAACAAAGGAAAAAGCTCAGCTAGAGGTAGAGGAACTACCAGATCTAGAGGATCACAACATCAGCATGAAGCAGGAAGCTCAAGTAGCAGCACACCACAAAGAGGAGAATCTAGTAGAGGAAGATTCATGCCCAGAGGAAGAGGGCGAGGAAGAGATGTTCGGTGTTATACATGTGGAGATTGGGGACATATGTCATGGGACTGTCCTGATAATAAATCAGCAAGTCAGAGGAATGCAAATGTGACTGAGGAAAATCCAGAACCACCGCAACATATATATGGAGAAAGAAGAACCCCCTGAAGAAGGTGAATCACTGTTGTTGAGGAGAACTTTGCTTAGAGCAGAGAATGAGACTAAAGAACTTGCACAGAGGAAGAACTTGTTCAGAACCACCCGTAAATCAAAAGGTAAGTGATGTAAGGTAATAATAGACAGTGGAAGCACTGACAATCTTGTGTCCACAGAGATGGTGGATAAGCTTGCGTTAACAAAGACAGTACATCCTGCACCCTACAAAGTGTCTTGGTTCCAGAAGGGCCATCAAATCATTGTGACATAACAATGCAATGTTGAAATACAAATAGCTATGTATAAAGATGTGATTTTATGCGACGTTATGCCTATGGATGTGCGTCATATATTATTGGAGAGACCATGGCATTTTGATCGAAAAGTGGTTCATGATGGAAGGAGAAACACCTATACCATAGAGAAGGATGGAAACAAGCACACGATGTTACCATTGAAGAATGATGTGGATAACGGATTGCCTGAAAATAGTATCATGTTGATAAGTGGTAAAGAATTGCTACAGGAGGTTGACAAAAGTGAGGCATTGCAATTCGCTATCATAGGGAGGCCCAAGGTAATCTTGACTTCCACAAATTTAAATGATTTTCCTGAAGAAATTAAAGTTGTGTTAGATAATTTTATGGATATCATTATGGATGAATTTC
This sequence comes from Pinus albicaulis, assembly GCA_034641835.2. NCBI lineage: Eukaryota > Viridiplantae > Streptophyta > Pinopsida > Pinales > Pinaceae > Pinus > Pinus albicaulis. The sequence continues at coordinate 232,319 of JAXQQM020085828.1, read as the reverse complement.
CGAGTGTATTACCACCAGTTAGAAGTGTTAGTCACCATATCGACTTAATACCAGGGGCAATTCTACCCAATAAAGCTACGTATAGACTAACTCCCCAAGAAAACGCAGAGGTTGCAAGACAAATACAGGAATTGATGAACAAAGGGTTGATCATAGAAATTCTTTGCTCGTGTGTTGTACTGACAGTGCTCAGTCCGAAGAAGGGAGGAGAATGACGCATATGCATAGATTCCAGAGCTATCAACAAGATAAAAATCAGGTACATATTTCCTTTACCTAGAATGGATGATTTAATGGATTGTTTAAGTGGATCCAGATACTTTACTAAGATAGATTTGAAGAGCGAGTATCATTAGATAAGGATTTGGGAAGGCGATGAATGGAATACTACCTTCAAAATGAATAGTGGACTGTATGAGTGGTTAGTGATGCCTTTTGGGCTCACTAATGCACCCAGCACGTTCATCAGGCTAATGAACGAAGTCTTGAAGGAGTATGCAAGTAAATTTATCATATTTTACCTTGATGATATTCTGATTTTCAGCAAAAGTAAAGAGGAACATTTAGAACATCTTAAGTTGGTCCTGAGAACTCTACAGAAGGAGAAACTACTAATCAATTTGAAGAAGTGTAGTTTTATGAAGGAGGAGCTGGTGTACTTAGGATTTGTTATTTCCAAAGAAGGTTTGAAGATGGATCTGGAGAAGGTACAAGTAATCTGGAATTGGCCTACCCCCAGAAGTATATTTGAGGTAAGAAGATTCCATGGACTTGCAAGTTTTTATAGAAAGTTTATAAGAGGTTTTAGTCAAGTTTGTGCACCAATCCTTGAGACTATCAAACAGATAAATCAGCCATTTAGATGGACAGAAGCATCCGATGAAAACTTTAAATTGCTGAAGAAGAAGATAACAGAGGAGCCAATTTTAGCATTGCCTAATTTCGAGAAATTTTTTCAAGTAGAAACAGATGCAAGGTGGAGTAGAAGTTGGTGAAGTTATAAGTCAAGAGCAAAAGGCCAATAGTATATTTCATCGAGAAACTAAATGATGCAAAAAGAAAGAAATATTCTTCTTATGACAAATAGTTTTATGCTATTTGTGCAGCATTGAAAAATCTGGAGACATTACCCGTTGTCGAAAGAATTCATTTTGTATTCGTACAACCATGCTTTACAGCCTTATCAATAAACCATCCTAAGTTGAATCAAGCATGCTAAATGGATAAAATTTCTCGCAAAGTTTTACTTTTGTAATAAAGCATAAGAGTGGTAAGTCTAATGAAAGTAGCAGATGGATTGGAGTTGGTAGTAAGTGTTTAGAGTTATGAAAGATTTCAAAGTGATGTTGTGGGTTTTGAGGAAATGATATAAATGTATAAGAATGATGAATATTTTTGATATCTACATGCAACAATTCAAAATCTATGTGAGCCATACACAGTGCTTTTCAATACGGATGGACTACCTCATTCAAGGAGGCTTATGTATTTAAAAAGTAACAAACTCATGTAGTTCCCAAAATGTTCCATGAGGGACATAATCGAATGAAAAGCATAGTGGGAGGGTTATCCGGGTCCTTTCTCTGGGACAAGATAAAAGCTCTCACTCCAAGTGAATGCATTTTATTTCGGCCAAAAATGCAAACTGATGTTAAAAATTTTGTTGAGAAATGCAGATGATATGTCAAGATGATGTGCCAAAGGGAAGGCATTGTTGCAGAACACTAGGGACTATATCAGCCATTACCAATACCGTAGCCGACCATGGGATGAAATTCGCATGATGATTTTGTTTTGGGATTACCAAAAACCCATAGAGGGAATGATCTCCATTTATTTTGTAGTAGATAGATTTTTCCAAAATGGCACATTTCATCGCATGTAAGATAAAACTAGTGATGCAACACACATAGCTAATTTATTCTTTTCAGAAATTGTAAGATTACATGTTTTACCTCGATAAGCAGACATTGTATTTTATCATGCACACTAAGTTCGTAGGGCATTTTTTTGGAGGACACTCTTTTGGAAGAAACCGAACTTATCTCGCCTTTAGTTTAGCATACCATCCTCAAACAGTATGGACAAATCCCGAAGTAGTGAACAGAGCTTGTGGGGAATATATTAAGAAGTTTAGTGTATCAAAATCCCAAATAGTGGGCATTATGGTCATCTCAAGCCGAGTTCACTTATAATGATACACCAAACCGAAGCACCGGAATGAGCCTCATTTTAGTATAGTATTTAGAATACATCCGAGAGGAGTGTATGAGCTAGAAATTTGGGACAGGAAGCCAGAGTGCAGTGATGAATATTTTTCCGATAAGGATGCATGCAGATTGACAGAAGAAGTCAATACGTAATTTACAAGAGAACAAAGTAGATCAAAACATAGAGAGCATACCTAAAAAGAAGAGAGAAAGAGTTTACAACTGGGAGATTTAGTGACAGTGCATTTGAGAAAAATAGAGACATTTCATAAAAAACTTACAATAAAACCGAAATTGATAGAATTGGACCTTGTAAAATACTATCGAGAAATTTTCAAAGCGAATGCATATGAGATCGAGTTGCTGTAAGGGATTGAGTATCGCCATTTTTAATGTTGCGTACTTATATTCATTCATATAGAGGGCAAGAGACAGAAAGGCAAAGTAAAGAAGATATATGATGAAGTTCAATCCCATGAACTCGGGAGGAATGAGTATCAAAAGAAATCGTGAAAGCAGGTTGAAGATATTTTTGATAAAAGAGTATCCAATGAAAACCAAAGGGTATACATATTTCCAAAGCTCCTAGTCAAATGCAAAGAGCGCACAAGTGAAGAATCTACATGGTTAATGTGAGTTAAGAATCAACTTCAAAAAGTATGGATTAAGTCCCTCAAAAGTTTGAAGGACAAGACATTTCTTCCTGGATTCCGATTTAGAGTATTTAGATTTTGAGCTACATAATGTGAAAAATTTGTTCACATATAGGCTGATGGTTGAAATTCATTGATTGATAGGTCAAATGAGTTTTATCGAGAGGGTTGGATCTCTCAACAATTTGTTATAACTCATTTAGGTATAATAAGTTAGAGATTATCTTATTTTAGATTTAGAGATAGAGTTGTTGCATAGGTGAGGGAGAGTTAAGAAATAGTGGATTGTTGTTTATTGTTAGAGAGATATTCAAGTGAATAAAGATAGGAAGAAGTAATGAGTACGTAGAGAGAGAGAGGCAGAAAGAGAAAGTGAGTGCATGAGAGAGTGTTTTTAGAAATATATTTGTTTTGGACAGAGGTTTTTTCCTTGTGTAATTTGGCGTAAGGGGTCGGTAGACTCGTATTGTTTAATTAAAGAAACCGAATTGGGCTGTGCATGTTTTTTGTTGACCTGTCTGCATGGGAGGTCTTGAAGTCATTGTTTTCTTCAAATGTTTGGAGTGTCAAGATTGTATATTTCTGTCTCATGAAAGAAATTGTTGCTATTAAAATAAATTTAGTAGGAATGACCCTTTTGTTTCGCCAGTAGGCAAAAACACCCAAATACACTAAGTAATAGGTTAAAACCCCAAATGAAATAGAGTGCCTGGGTAAGTTCAAGCAATTTTCTAGACAGTGAATGTTTATTATTATTGGTCCTCTACTAGAAACAAATTGCAGATTTGGCTCTTTTACAGTGCTTTTCCGACAACGTATCAAGTATCCACATTGCATTACACATTCAGATCGACACTGCGACCACATCACATCGATGATCCATATCGCATCGCCGCATTGAAGGGTAAGGGAGTCGGGTAATAGTGAACTAGAAAGCGATTGCGATATTGAGAATTATCACAACCATAGGATCACAATCAATTGGAAAAGTAGAGTTAGCATCGCAGTTAGAAATTGAAAATATATAAACGTGAGTCTATATTCCATTAGGTCCGGGAGACCGGACTGGATTTCAGCCTCGCATTAAAGCACGGTGAGCTGTGGCAAGTGAATGTTACTGTATTGCTGATAGATGTGATTTAATTGCAAATCCGCAAAGTAGATTGTGGTATCAGCAACTGTCGCATTAAGAAAGGATTTCTGCTGCTGTATTGAATAAGTGATTCGGTGTGATAAAGGTTGTAAGTCTTTTTTTATTTTTTAAGAATAGACCCCAACGCTATTAAACCTTGAACTCGCACTAATATATTATTGGGGTTTATTTTATTTTCTTTCTTCCGTTGTGCGTCATACTCCATAGTATCAGGTTGGATAGGATGTTTCTCCACCATAGACCTCGTGTGTTCCTACTTGTTGTTTTGGGTACTGGATTTCGCTCTGTAGTACATAAGGAAACTTAGGTAGAGCTGAATGAGTGAGCCGAGGTTGAGGTTAGCGGTGAGGCAGAATAAGGTGGTTGCTGATGAATTTTCTCCTCCAACCCTTGTGTATGGGGTTTCTCCACTAAGCCTAGGTTGAGGGAATACTACTTCCTGAAAGGTTGATTTCATAGGTGTTGAGGGTGATATGGAGGGGCATAATTCCAAGTATGATATTTAGGCTATGGATGAGGAGTGGACGAATACGCTAAGGCTACATAGGTGCATTCTATTTGTCATGGTAGTAGTGAATAAGCTGTGCACCTTTACATGCTCTCGCTCGATATGGGTTTCGAGGCCCTGAGGCCTTCTCTCGTATTTATGAAAACAAAAGTTTCTCATGGTCCTCCTTCTACACCTTGATATATGGCTTTGTGTAGACTCGGAAAGGAAGGACATTTTTTTGTGGCATGATTCTCTTCATAGAATCAGAGAAAAGCTTTCTATGACATTTAGTGGACATTTATTTCTCGAGGGTGTTTTATTATACATCTAGGGAAAAATATATCACTAAGGCTCCCCCTCTCTACTTCCTATTGTCTCTCTTGATCTACATTGTGTCCATTTGGAAATAAAATATGTGCAAAATCTCACTTTTTCAAGTAAACCTCTTCAACATGTTTCCAATCTCATGTTTGATGGAGGTGAAAGAGGAAGGGGGTGTTAGATCATAAGCTGGCTAGCCTCACCTTTCTTCCTACGCTAGCCTCGTAGAGTGGTTTCCCTACTAATAAAGTGTTGATTTCCTCACAAGGTAGTAGGCAGATATCTCCTCTAGACAACATATTAATGTTTTCTATCACCTCTTCCATGATCCCCTCACATAAGTACTAATTTGAGTGGTCTAGTGATCAAGTGGTACTAGCTGGCTCTTTTATAATCTCATCTAGAATGTTTCTTCATAATCCTCCTACTTTGGATTCATCATGTCCTAGGGTCATCCCTAAATATATCCTCCATGCTCTATTTAGACCCTGAAAGTAGACTCTATATGGTTGCTTTGATAGATTCTTGCATACTGCCTGCCCTTGCCTATTGATACTTTTCGTAGGAAGACCCGAATATTGTAACCAACGATGCAAGGTCGCATCCTTGGAGTGTGGATGGGAACAATTTCAACTTCTTTTTCTCATTTCAGAGGTATAGTCAGTAAGTCCTACAACAAAAACAAACCCGAACATTAGAAAGTGTCAAATGGTCCTCATATAGTTAGGCCATGGAAATTTGGAAGGGTTGACAGCATCGATGTTCTTCATTATAGTTTCTCCAAGTGATTTCCTATTTAATGGAAGACTTCGGGTCCCTAGTTTCAACCAGTGGTTTAGAAATGGTGAATCGTGTTCCTCCCGAAGCATGTCTCCTCTTCTTCCCCAATAGGTTCCTCAAAGTTTTCAAGTGCTGCTCACCAAGAGGGTTTTCTACCTCACATTCTTTGACAGAGACAAGAAGGGTGATTGTGTGGGTCGATGAGCTCAGAATATTACGACAAGAATGTTTCAACTCCCAAGGCTACCAACTTTAATTATCAACTCTGGGGTTTGTACAAACATAAGAGTAGTCGACACTATATGTGAAGCATAAATGTGTCCTTATTTTTTGTTTTGCGATATGATTTAATGGAGTGAATTTTATGAAATAAAAATGCCTAAAATCAATTTTATAAATGGAAGTGTTTCTTTGAAAATAAATTAACCCTCCAGGAAATATACAACAATTTGTAATTGAAATCCTAAGAGCATGAATTCAAATAAAAATGCCTAATATAATTTGCTGAAAATGAATTTCCTAAGTGGTTTTTATTTCCACCTCAGTCATCTATTTAGATACTAGGGGTCATGATTCAAGCTCGAGAGACAAAAACCAACCTTTAGGATGCAAACTCGGTTGAGCTTTACACATGCTAGCAAGAGTGCTACAGAAATTGCTTTTTGCTACGTATCAAGTCTATTTTGGAAATAAATAATCGAATGGCTCAAGTAAATAAAAGAAAATCGGATGGGATGCATATTTTTTATTAATTGCATGATGTCTTAGGTCTCCATTCCAAGTGAATCACTCCAAAAAATACCCCTATTCACATGTGCTAAAAAAGTAATAGCTAAATTAGTACTCTGTAAAACTGAAATTCAAGAACTAGTGAGGTCAAGTTAATCTCATCAAATTCTTTGCCGTAATCAAGTGAAAATTCAATGGGTAAATTTGGTTATTAAATATTAAACATTATTATGACCTAATCACATAGCATAATCAAGTCCAATGTGATCTTATTAACCCTTTCTTTGAAAAATCATAAATTTAATACTATTTCGCTACAAGGAATTTCCATAAATCTTATAGTTTCGTGAACTATTAACCAAGTCCAGGTAGCTTAATGTATTAATATAACTTTTTACTAAGTCATTGTAAGGAGGAATAATGCTTTTGAACCTATAAAAAACCTGCAAAAGTAACCAATGCACTTCTACATGCATTTAACTCAGCTCTACATACAAGAAAAGAAATAATACTAAATATAGAAATATGTAAAACAAAAATGAGAGGTGCATGTGAATAGGAAATGAAAATAACATAAATAAATTATTCAAGAGGGGATCCGAGGCTCTCTGGGATGGCTGAAGCCCAAGGAGGCTGAGAGTCCTATGGAAGAAAACAAGCCTTAGAAGCTGAAATATCACCAATATTCATTATTCGAATCAATCCCAAGTACATCCTTGGCATAAAAAGAATGTGGATATTCCATAAAACAAGCTTTCTCCACAATAAGACTAAAAAATAGATTCCACTAGAGGCCACATTCTAATTATTAGTTATACAAAAAATGATGATGTAATCTTTTCCCTCCAATATTGCTCAAATAGTCGACCTCGGTTCCCAAAACTATGGAGTTTGTAGTGAAATGATCCAGCACGAACATATTCCTAGATTTTCCTAATCATCGTAGTTCCACATCTCTATAATTTCTCAATTATTTCATGATATTTTGTTCATTTATTCTACTAATATTGATCCTCAAAGCATTATGAGCAAGTCCTCGAATTATCTCCCTCTCCAAATCTTGATAATATGCCCAATATTCTTACAATATTCTACAAAAATTAATAATATTAGGCACAAATATGCAATTATCTTTAAACCTTCCTAAGAACATGTATTAAAGCATAAAACAAAATTATTAAGTGTAATGTAGAAGAGACTTAATATATAGTTATGTAAGGCATATTAAATATGGCCTAGATTGCATTGAGAGGCGCATTCTACAACCCAACCTCAAGTAGTGGGGGAGATGTTTAAGTATGTCGTGAAAGTTAAAATAAAAAAAGCTAAAGAAAATTTTAAAAATAAAATATACAAATAATTTTTTCTTAAAAAATAACTCTCATATACAACTATATAAATAAAGAATTAAAAAGATAAATTTTACAACACATTGACATGGTAAATAAATAACACCTCTTTTTATACTTACTCCAAAAAGAGATATGGTAAATAAATAAAAATATATAATAAACCAAATGTATGGTAAATAAATAAAACCTTTTATACTACTACTTCGAGATATTGTAAATAAAAATATATATAAATAAACTAGAGGTATGGTAAATAGAACTCCTTTTTTATATTTACTCCATAACCTCTTCATATTTACAAAAAGTGAAAAAAGAGGTTTTATTTAGTGAAGCCTATGGGCCAAACACCATGGAAAAAATTATTGGTTTAATACCATGTAGACAAATACCATGGACCAACATTATTTTTAATACCATAAAAAAACATTATTAACCCTAACATTAATATTAAAATATTAATATGTATTAATATCTAATAACTTCTAGTATTATTACAATATTAAGTTTGTAATGTTGTACATATATTAATATATCATGATATATGAGTAGTGAACTCTATATAACACATATGACAAGAGGTGGAGAAATAGGGGAGTGACAAGGGAGAGATGGAGATAAAACCGAAGGAGAGGGGAGAGGAGTATAGATGAGAAAGAGGAGAGGGAGAGGAGTGAGAGAGGTATATAAGGGTAAGAGAGGGAGATAGAGATGTACATGGAGTGTGGGAGAGGTAGAAGGAGAGAGGGAGGGAGAGGGAGAAGGAGAGAGTGTTGGAGAGTAGAGAGATGAGAGAGAGAGAGATGCTAAGGGCAAAGAGAGAGGGGGAAGAAGAGAGAGAGAGAGACGAAGGATGAGAAGAGGAGGGAGAGAGGGAGGGATAGAGAGAGGTGGAGTTGCAGGAGGGGAGAGGAGGAAGGGAATAAATACATAGAGAGTATTAAGTGGAGTAGAGAGAGGGAGGACAAGGGAGAGATATGGGAGAGAGAGGGTATGTATTAGGGTGAGATAAAGAGACATAGAAAGAGTGATGGAGATAAGGGGGGGGAGAAGGATAGAGAAGAAGAAAGAGATGTATATAGTAACATAGATGGAGAAAGAGAGATAGAGTGATGGGGAAGAGAGAGTACTTAAGTGAAGAGAGAGAGATAGTTGAATGGAAGGAGAGAGAGGGGGGGGGGAGATATAGGGAGGTATGATAGAAAGGGAGAGAGAGGAAGGACGAGAGAGAGGAATTTAGGAGTGGAACAAACTGATGAGGGGGAAGATAAAGGATTTTATGAGAGAGAGAGAGATAGAGAGTGAGCTGCATGGGGAAGAGAGAGGTAGGGTAGGAGAGAAAGGGATAAATAGGAAGAAAAAGAGAGGGGAATTGAGATAGAGGAGGAGAGAGAGAGAGGAAGAGATAAAAGGAGAGATGAAAGGATAGAGACATGGAGTTGGGAGGAGAGAGTGGAGTAGAGATATGGAGCTTCGAGTGTATTAGAAAATAGGGAGAGAAGAAAGAAACAGATATAGAGAGCTAGAAGTGAGAGAGAGAGAGGGAGGGACAAGGGAGAGATGGAGAGAGAGTGTGTATGCTTGGGGCAGAAAGAGAGACAAACAAGAAGAGATGGGACGATAGAAGGGGGAGGGAAGGAGAGAGAGAGGTATAGACAATATGAAGGTGCAAATAGTTTGAGAGAGTGAGAGACAGAGAGAGAGAGAGAGAGAGAGAGAGAGAGAGATGTGGAGAGAGGCCCATGAGATAGAGATAGAGTAGGAGGAAAGAGATATGGAGATGGAGGGAACAATGTAGGTAAGAAGAAATACATAGAGAGAGGAAGGTGGGAGGGAGAGAGAGAGAAAGAGGGATGAGTAAGGGCGGAAGATAGAGAGAGAGTATAGAAGGATGGGAAGAGAGATATAAAGTGGGGGAGAGTACAGAAAGAAGAGAGAGAGAGAGAGAGAGAGAGAGTATATATAGATAGATATTGAGAAAGAGAGTGTATGCTTTTGTGTGTTGATATATAGTTAGATGAAGGGATATAGTAAGACATATGATGGGAGGGTGAAGAGAAAAGAAGAGATATGATGGATGACAAGGAGGGAGGGACAAAGAGATTGATAGATATGGACTGAGAGATCGTAGGTGTGTTTAGCGTGAGATAAGGATGACAAATAAGGTAGATGGAGAAACTTATAGATATATGCGTGTGGAGGGGGGAGAAAGGGAAGAATATTTCTTGAAATAAATGCATTTACCATTTTAAACAGTAGATGGTAGATTCCTAATCCTATTTGATTTTTTGCACTAGATGCATTGATTTTAGTGTAGATGTTGATTTGCTAATGATATTTGAATATCTTGCACTAGATGCATTGATTTCAAGTGTAGATGATTGTAGTAATCCTGCATTTGATTGGTTTTGTCTCTAAATGCATTAGATTTTAGTGTAGATGTTAAGATTTTCTAAATCCCATCTTATTTCTTTCCGATGCATTAATTTCAATGTAGCATGTTTATTTATAATTTTATATTTCATTTCTTACACTATATGCACTGGATTTCAATATAGATGATTTCTAATCCTATTTGATTACTTTGCATATGAGCACTGATTTTTATGATAGGTGTTAATTTCTAATATTATTTTGATTTCTTGCATTAGATGAATTTATTTTAGTTTATATGATGATTCTTTGATTTCATGTAATTGGATGTATGATTGTAAATTAATTCTAAAGTCATTGGATTAATAGTGTGCATTGATATACATTGATTTTTGTGTTATAGTAATTAAACCTATTAATATTGAGAGAAAGAGAGACAAGGTATGGTGTTTACTACAATGTGCCTGAGCTATATTTAAATGTTTTATGTATTTCAACTTTAGTCCTTTTCATATAATCGATATGAAAATATGAAAAAACTAATAAGGTTGACATATAAGAATAGTAGAAGAAAATAGTTTGAGATTGATCACAATGAAGACTATTTGTAATTGTCTACATTCTCTATTAGTTCATACATGTATCATTCAATATTATTATAGTGCCACTTTACATTTAATTTGTTTTTCATCATTAAAGTTATTTTTCAATATTTATCATCTCAAAAATCGAGTTAACTAAGCATATTTAAAATAAAATGACTCGATAAATATCTCGTGTATATATTTAGCATATTTAAAAAGGTTATATTAATATTAGATGTAGTTACATATTGATAAAATTAATCATATTTTTTTCATATTATTGGGATAGTTTTCTCTCGGTCAAGCACACGATCGTAACCACTTTAGATCCGAGTCTAGCACCGGGATCTATCACAATCGAGACGGATCAAATCTCTCGAGGTGCAACCTTTCCTCAATATTTTCATCTCAAAAATTGTAAATTTGCACCTCGAGAGATTTGATACCTATCGGATGATCTTTCTGATAGATCCGGTTAAGATGGATCTAGGTTGGTTTATGTCTAATTTTAGAGGCTCATCATGGGGATGTGAAGGTTTTTTGTTAATTATTTTCCTTGTACGTTCCCTCACTCCTATTATGGGCATTAGTCAAATTGTTTTTTTGTGTTTTTCAATATTTTAAAACTCAATGTAAAATAGAAGGCAAACAATATAAATGCTTTCAAGCAAAAACAAACTATCTACTTAGACACCCTCTCGACAAATAACACCAAAATTTTGGTGAGCCATAGCTTCGTACACGTAATGAGCGCCCAAGCATACACCTAGAAGCTACTCAAATTTCCTGATCTAAACTCGATGGTTCATACATATTTGGAGGTGATAGTGGTATATGCACAAATAAATGAGCTCTACTCATGCCATCCCTCATCTTAGTTCTGCAATGAGGTGCTACGTTATTCGTAAAAAAAGGAAGTATGTCACACTTATAACTCCAACCTAAGAATGAAAGCATATTATAACTCTTAATCTATTGGAAAGAAAAGTGATCTAACTATAGATATCACTTATTCATCTATCTATTGTATTCTTGCAAGAAATAAATATTCGTTAATTTATGCTAGTACAAGATAAGTTAAATAACACTAAGTAGTCATTTATTGATCTAGATTACTAATTGACTTCCATGTTAAAAGGAACCAGATCTATCCTTACATAGCTACTTTTAATCAATTCCTAACTAACTCCTATCTAATTCATGCTTCACTATTGTCCCAATGATGCATTTTAGTGATGAAGTTAATCTATTCTTTGAAATTGCGCTATTTTGTCAAAGATACAAAAGAAGCGCGATGGGTGGTCTAAAAGTGTCCCTGGATTCCAAATATTCATATGGTTGAAGGTCTACCGAGTGCTTTTTTCTAGGTTTAGGTGTGGTGGAGGAACTATTTTTGGGTGAAGGAGAGGGTTATTAGGGAAATTTTAGGTCTAAAATGGGCCTCCTAAGAAAAATGTACAACCAAAATAAATTTTATAAGAACCAATACGATTCAAGATGATGATGTCAACCATGGGGGATGATTCATCTTCTAAGTACAAGGTAAAAAATATTAAAAAGATAATAAATATTATAATTATTTTTTTCAACTCAGTATTTTAAACTTATCTCCCAAATTTTTTACCCAAATTTCAAGCGAGAGTACATTTTGTTGGATGCAAAAATTAATTCCTTATCTCAAAGGAGTACTCGCTTCATTGTATACTTTTCAGGACCCTCATAGAAAAATGAGAAATACATGCGAAAAACATGATTCCAATCATGTTTTTTAATGTATTTTGCATTTTCCTTGTAGCAAATCCATCTACATTATGCAACATGTACTCCTTGGATAAGGAAATAAATTTTTGCATCCAACGAGTACTCCCGCTTCGAAATTTGAGTAAAAAAATTTGGGAGATAAGTTGAAAATACGAGTTGCAGTAGGTTTTTCTTTTTCCCTCTAAATTTGATGATGTAATCAAATCTTTCTTTATTATTTTCGACTATTATTTTATGACACTTGCATTTAGAGCCCCATTTTAGAACTCTCTAAAATCTTACCAATAATGGTTTGGGACTACTATGAGGAGTCGCTGCTACATGATTCTGTGTAGTGCTAGATGGAAGTCCTTTACACGGCAAGAAACATGCCAGAGGATTTGGAGGCTAGAGTCGATGGAAAGAAGGTCATGGAAGGTAAGGAAAAGGTGGGATCCCAAGTGGATGAGGATGACTCATCCCCCTGGACCAAGCTCGTAAGCTCCTCAAAAGAGGAATGTCATTTCGATACTCCAAAAGGATGCTTTCAATGGTGTTATGATGACTTCAAAAAGAGGGTAGTCGCTGACATCAGAAGGTCATTCTGATGGAAGGTAGGATCTCAAGGTGATGGGTGTGAAGGGGTCATTATCTCGTTTCTCTATCCATAACTGCAAACAATACATATACGCATGCATTCATCATCTACTAACTTATCATAGAATGTGTGGAAGAGATGAGATGAGTTTTAATAGATCTATTTATGCATTTGAAATAGAAATATACATCTAAATCCTACAACATATTCACATGATAATAAAAGGTAAAAATATCCTATATTTTCGAAAAAATCATAGTACTAAAAAGGTATTTGGGCATGTGTGCATACCTTCCTCCTCAATCTCCAATGGAAGTAGGGGAGAGGGATGAGGCGTAGCAACACAATTCTAATAGTTTATATGCTACCAACAATGCAATGTATGAATAAGGTGGATGGAAGCAGTTAAGACAAAGGAAAATAGACACATATGTACAAAATAGAGACAACATCCAATGGATTTATCCCTAACCCACAATCTTAGCTCCCCGAAAATAACTAAACCTGAAAGAGACACGCAAGTTCTCATCTTATTTCATAACTATGACTTGTTTACATGAACACATGAAAGATATAAAATGTTCAAATACAAAGACAAGGGAGCTCTTCCTACATATAAAATCATGAATCATAATGAGATACTACTCTTTTCTATTTATGCTAGAGGGTAGCTACCAATAACTCCCTAGAAAACGTGGTCTTTATTTCCGTAGAACTCAAGAGAAGTGTAGCTTGACCTCATTATCATTCACTTCCCCTTGACCGCATATATTTAAGTTGTTGGAGGAGGGATATTGCAAATAGATATTGGTTGCTTTTACGAGTTAATGAGGTGGTCAATCGTCCCTATGATTTCTTATTTTTGTCTACTTCAAGCTTTGATATGGGAATCTTTCTAATAAATGGCATTACCCCCTTCATTTTCCTACATTTACTACCATATTAGGCCTCAAATCATGGAAGCCCTTTTTACACCTTTTCTCACTAAGAAAAATATGAAAAAAATCTAATTAAATATGTGTCGAGAGAGTAATTAATATAGAAAGTGTGACATTTCTTAACTCCTTAAAAGCTATACGTAATGATGGCCCTCATCACTAGCATAAACAAGCAATGCATACACAACATGTAAGAAAGCATGAATAAACAATACATAAGCATGAACATCGCATAAATCAGTCATACACTAATGACAAATATGTTGACAATACACCATAATCCTCTTCCAAGTATGGACATGACACCACTACCACCATTCTCAGTCACTAATGATGGATGCAAAAAGCACACCTAGACTACTAAGCATACTAAATACATATGCAATCAATATATATGTATAACTAACACACCACCCATCCCAAACTAATGGTTGAACCATGCATCTCATACAACTTTGTGGTATTAGTGATATCAACCAAAGAGAATAGGAACATATACATCACCCAAAGGGAATGGAAGCCAAACATCGCCGAAGGAGAGCACAACTCATACTATGATACTACAATGTAACACCCTCTTCCTTTCACAACTCTACCAAACTAACTATCCAACATAGGGTAAACATACAGCACTCGTGAGGCTACTATAATCATATTGAACTTCCCTATGTATACCTTAACAAAGTGTGAACTAATGGAAAACACAACCACAAAACCTTATACATACAAAAAAAACACCACAAAAGGTAACTCAAGTTTGATTCAGATGTTACCTCTGTCACAATGAGATTTTTTAACCCCTTTGTTCCATATGCACATGCATAACACCACATTTATGAGGGCTAGAGTGTCTGTACAGCCACAGTACACAACATTGAATGCCAATGCGTCAGTGACCCAGATTAGTTTTGTTCATGCATCTCTAGTGATTTGATCCCACATTTTAGCCACATAGGGCAAGTTAACTCCGCTCTTAAGTTCATGAAAACTTAAGGGATAATACATAACAATAGAAAATGATTTAGAGGCAATCAGACATGAACAAGAATTCATCTCACCGACTGTCCTAGTCCATGTAAGGCATTTTTCTCAAACATGTCAAACAAACATTGAATCTATAGGTAGACGATATATTTAAGCATAAGAGTCTAATAATTATCTAATAATCACTAAGAAGCATTGATCCCTCATATCATTAGACTATCACAATATTTTTATCCTCAGATACATTGTTTCATTAATTTATAAGTAAAAATGGATACAACCATACATCATCATCTGATAAATGTTCATGATTATAACCACTTTCATAAAAAACAACAGAAATACCATGTATACAACAAAATACAATAGAATCCACATAGAAAGCATTACATTTTCTTACCAAATACCAAAGGAAGTTTCAACTCTTCTTTACTACACGTAAAACAACTAGAGATGGGACTTCTCAGATATCTCCACTCCAACCATATAATGGTTGAGCCAAATCTTTCTTTAGCCAATCAACCTCATGCCATATTCCCAAGCATGAATGTGGGACTCATAACCAACCCAAAAATAACCAAAACTAGCATGAATTCTACTAAATTTATTCTCCTACATTGTGACGAATTTTTGCCTATCTCCTAGTCTCGTCAAACATTTACTTAATCCATAGCCCAAATGTAGGGTCCACTAGGCCCCAAACCGGTGATAGACTCTCTAGGATTTATAATACACCCGCATCCGTGGACTAGCTAGGAAAAACATAATCGCACTCCACCTCTCAAGCATTTACCGCAATCCATCCCCAATCACTAGGGCCCTAAAACAAGGAAAAACCACCTCTAGGATTTACCTGTAGTATCCCACCATTCATTGGGAAATGATTCCTAGGCGCACCGAGGAGGCAACACACTATCCGGCTTTAATACATACACATAGTCTCGTTAAGGGGTTACTGTGGCCATGTGTTATATCAATTCATAGAGATCCACCCCTGCACTCAACTTTTAATCCAATCTGTAATCCATCTAAACCGAAGTATGAGAGCCCATCTCATCAAGGCTATCCTTGAATGGCAAGGTTAGGTCAACACATTGTCACGCTTGGCTAAAACCCATGCCAATACGTAGAAATAACCACATGTAATAACATGCATGCTAGATCTAGCAAGGAAAACACACATTCAAATTGATACCTTCCAAGAATCATGCTCGTACCTTCTTGATCCTACTACCCTATCGTTTCAATTCATCATTTCCATCCCACTTACCTTCCTTTCTAGCTACAATGCCAAAATGCCTCAAGAAAACTTTAAGTGTACATGAGTGAGTGAGAGAAAGCATAATGAGAGAGCTCCAAAAAAGTACACTCGACAGCAGTTGTGAACTAATCCTCGAGATAGCACACTTTTTTAATGAGGCTCAGTATTTTCTTCAATTTCCATTACTTTCCTTCATTTTCTCCTCACATGTAACCTATGACCTCACCTCCATGTCCGCTATTTTTTATTATTTTCATAAATAAATTCCAAATCATTTCTCATTCCTTTCAATTCCAATTACATTTCCTTCTCGTCAACTTCCTTTAGCCATAAGTAACCGTAATGAACACCCACTAGTATTTTTTACCCAACATTCATATTCGAATAAGTGTCCTATTAACCGTGGTTATTACTCACTTTCTTATTGAGTATGAAATTTCTTCACCAGTGATGCTATAAGCTTGAATGTTTGAAATGAATGTCATAAGTGAGATGTTTTTTTTATTCGGATGAGCATTTGAACCTTTTTATTTCTCCAACTCTGCATCTTTTCCTTGTCTTAGTTTACCAATTCCATGGTTCCTCTGTATTGAATTAACTATTCATGTACAAGCAATAAATCCTTGTAAACACTTATTTTACTAGTGATTTTTACACTCTATGCCGTAACTTGTGCAAGTGGACAACCGCCTTATGTATGGTAGGGTATATGATCCTTATGAGTATTCTCCATGTATCTCTCCCAATATTGATACTTCTCACCCAAAAGATTACTTCCTTCAATTCCTTCCGTAGTAGAACTATATAGGAAATAAAGTCTTTTACCTCTACTCAGCAGTTGTTCAACCTCTTTCCTAGCGCACCCCACAGCCTTCTTTTTGCCAAATATTTTTTTCCGTCCATTAGATACTCTGTTGTTTGAATTTACTATCATATGTAGAAGGCCATTGCCATGTGATAATGACATTGGTATTCCTTCTAGTGTCTCTTCCACGATCTAACGCTTTTCTCTAATGAATGCGTGGGAGATGCAAGGTATTTCGAAAAAATATTTCTTCCATTCGTTTATATTATTTTACTAAGATCTCGTCATAAGCCACATTTTATGTGTCCGTAATGAAACCCATCGATCAAGACGAACAATTTCATCTCTCTCCTTTATTGGAGCTTTCTTTGCCGGAGGAGGGGGACACCGAATGGTGACATGTTGTTTTCTTGGAATCAGTCGACATGCTCTTGGTTATGTGGCTATGGTTCCACCTGCATGTCTTTCTAACCGTAATTAACTCCTCAATAATCCCAAGTGAACCCCTTTTCCTTCACTTGTTTCTCTCTCTTATTCTAATTTCCTAGTTCAATCTTGCTGTTTTAACTGATCTTTGTGTGGCTTCTTCTTCTTATAGGTTATTCACCTTTATTCTTCTTCCTCCTTTTTTCCTTTCTCTAATTCTTCTTCCAATCTCTCCTCTCTCTTATTATTCCCAATTATTTTTTTCTCTGCTTTCTCATGCATCCTTTTTTTCCTCTTTCATTCTCTCGGTTGTTATAGCTATCTTTGAGAATGACTACTCGACCATTTTTCCCGCTTCTTTTCTCTCCCCGAAGTACAGCTATATGTAATCCTTCTTCTTACTTGTATGCACTAGGTTGATCCTTTTCTGTTAGTACCGCCCTTGTGGTATCGTTTGAAGAAAATATTCAGGATTCCATGATATTGGTGACTAATGTAAAAGAAGTGCTCAAACAACTAATGACACATATGAGGAAAAGTTCACTCATGGAAACATAAATTATCTGCAACAAATTGGACTCATAAATAAATATCATGCTGAAACCACTAGGATGACAAGGGAAGATTGTGCAATTATTGAGATGAAGGGAAGGAGACTGCTACTAGTTGAATGTGCATTCTAGTAGCCTTCCGTAGCAATGGGAGGAGATTTGAGGCTTGAGTCTACGTAATCGGGGAGTTTCAACCTTGGTTGATTGAGGGATAGACCACAACACAGCAGTATTCTTAGTTGCCAAGCGACAGAATTTGAGACTCCAGAACTACGCAATGCTGTAGTATGGTTCAACCTAGTACTGTGCATTATGTAGTATTAGAGGCCAATAAAACAACTTCTGAGACTTATAAATTCGTAATGGCTAACGTAGACAAGGAAAATGTTCGACAAGGGAGGCGTACATGCTAAAAAAGAGTAGTGTGAAATTGGAATAAATAGAGTGATGGTGAAATCGAGAGTTTAGATATTAATACAGGATAGATAAATCAGTGCAAAGTAAAGTGCATAATACTAACATGCAAGAGGGGAAAACAAACATGCATAGGAAACAATCGCCCAAAACAATGATAACCGATGGGAAAAAAGCTAAATGTAATGCGTACACTCTGTAAAATGATACATGCTTTATACTAAATCTTAATATACAGTTAAAACTCCGAATAACTATGAAATGAAACGAAATTGAAATAAGACTCGCAGAAGAAAAATAAAATAAAGAGACAAAAAAATAATACAGATGACAAAAGAAAAATCTCACCTCGAGAAGCACCACAAACTCCACAAAAGTCTCCTCTTCATCTCCTTGAGAAGGATATATCTCCTAATATTGAATGCAAAAATGACCTCTTTAGGGGCCTCCATTTTAGTAGATGCCAGAGGTTGATTATGTTTATGACGCGCATACCTAAATCACAGAAAAAAGCAATGTTTGGCAAAGTAGAAAGTTCCCAAAAACAATAAATGTTCCACCATTGGGAAAATAATGATGATTCCCTACTTTCTAGGGATTTCATTTTTCTTTTATCTTTTTTCTTATTTTCTTCTACGAAATGGGAACACACACTACCAAGTTATATCGTAAGTTCCCAAGGACTCGGCAACTCCCTTGACTCATTAGCATTGCATGGTTTTTGATCTCAAAGGATGCTTTGTGAAGTTTCAAAGTAGTTCAAGACAAGGATGCCATCCAAAACTCGCACATTTTCCAATATCAAGAGTAGCTCTGCTCATTTTGGATTGTGTAACAACTTACTCAAGGGTTACTTCAGATTTCAAAGATTGAGAATTTTCTAGGGATAACAATGAAATTATACTATAAAGACAAGGCAAAGAGTTAGGTTGTGTGTGAAAGGTACTCAAACTAGGATCAACTCATCACAAGCAGCTGAACATGAAAAGATAAATCTTAATCATGTAGGTAGCATGAATAATTAGAGGATAGTAAAATATAAGCTCTGGGGACCCTCAAGGGAAGGCTCCGAGATCAAAAGCATGGGAAAATTTTTGGATGCAGTTGTTGTAGCAAAGTACACGAACTCCTTGGTGTCACATTTGCGGAAATAAACTCTCTATATGGGTCTTGACTCCATGTAAATGAGACCCTAATCCCTATAGGAATTATTGTTCAATTCATTTTGTCATCATAGATATTTCACCTAGCTTATGTTAAAGATGTAGTCCCTTCCATTTCTCTTCATAATTTCTTAAAAAACATATTTAACAAAGCCAAATCAAACTTAGTTGATTCGATTAGGGATAGAGGAGGATATAGATATATAGTGAACACAGTATTTTTAGAGTCTCGCTTTCATCTCTCTAGTGTTGCTCCACTTCCCGTAGGACTAGACAATACCAGCTAAAAGTCACTTCAAGGAATTAAACATTTCTCTCAAAGGCCTACCAAAGTGAGTTTGGACATAGACTGCGACTCTAGCCTTGCAGTTTTCTGCTCTCTCTCTTGCATAGGAAGTCTTTTCTCTTTCTCGTTTCTCCCTTTATATTATTTTTTTTCATTTTTTACTTTGTTAGATAAACTCGTAAAAATGCACTTATTAGATTTCATGTAAGCGTAAAAGGGGGATCCCCGACATATTGATACAAGAATAGGTTGTCCCTTCAGAGAAGTATATTTATACACCTTTGAAAACACAATTCACTTCTAACTCCCCACCCCGTCCCTTAGTCTACTCGACTTGGTTGACAAGGAAAAATTGAATAGTCATAAAAACATATAAAGTCGGTGGTAATAATTATAGATTCAAGCATCATAATTCTCTATGGTTTTCTCAAAAAGGAACAGTATTTTCCATCGTGTATCGTATCGAATCAAGCGATACAATATCCACCTCAAAGAGAGAGAATAAACATATATCCAAGCATTGAATGTAGCACAACATCCCTCGAAAACTTCACCAAGTTATTGGCTTTTGGAAACCAAAACATAATCTCAATTGGGAAGCTATCATAGAAATAAAAAAGGAAAGAAAAGAAAAAACTGGTAGGAATGAAAGTAAATTAAAACAAAACAAAAAGAGAAGGAAACAAACAAACTAATCCTTCTCCTAAACTAACAAACGAATAAGTCAGACTTTCATGATGAATTAGAACTTCTAGTCTAATGACCGACGTGATCAGACGACTGACCTATATAGGCAAAGTAGGAATCGTTATCAATAAATATACTCAAAAATAAATAAATAAACAAGAAATATGGATTGACACATGCCATAACATTCAAATGTTCAAAATGCAAACATAAAAATACATAATAAAAAGTGCATGCAGACTTTCTTGTGGATGGATTACGTGGTGTCCAAACACATTGCGACAAAACGACATGCAAGATAAATTTTCCAAAGCTCCAAACCCTAGAAAAATGATAAAAAAATTAGAAAATTCTTGTTGTAAACATGTAGTTTCGAGTGTATGATTCCTCCAATGATCTAAGTGATAGGATCTCGAAAAACATACTGTAGGGTGCAAAGATTGAGATACAAATCGATCTTCAATTGTTGTGATGAAGTGCGATGGATCCTTGAAAGTTAGGGAAGCAAATGTCCAAATCAAGATTGGGACTAGATAATCAAGGATAGTGATAACTCTACATAACCATCAAGAACATGAGCTAAACTACTCCCTCGAAAATTGTGGTATTTTCAAACATCGAAGATAGATCATCAAAAAAGTAGTGGCTTTAGAAAAGATCAACATCAGAGAAAAAATAAAATTCAGTGATCGCACAGTCGAGTTTAATAGATCACGTTAATAGTCCATGAAACACAAGTTAAATATCTAAAATAAATGTACTCTCATGACACTGATGAATCGTAAAGAGGGAAAAGATTGAAAACAATAGATTTTCACCCTCTCTTTCTTGAGAGAAAAGAGGATTTACATTGATGAGTTGGACAAGATATGGCAAATAAGATATCTATTCCCTCCATGTATGCATGTAAAACAGCTACATTTCAGAGTTCTAAGTGAGAAAAATAACAACATCATAAAGCTAATTTTTCGAAGTTTCAATAGGAATGGAAGCAGTCATGGGAAATTTTAGGATAAAGTGAGGGATAGGTGCAGAAGTGAGAAACAAATAGATATCTCATCATAGAATCTAGTTCATAAATATATTCCAATGGATACAGTCATTGTAAATGATATAGCGATTTTTTTTCAACACCTACTCCATCTTGAATTTTATCCTCATGAACATCAAAAATAAACAATGTAAATGGGTGATCATGACAACACGCAATGAGGAGGATCTTAAAAAGAAACAATGGGATGGAAGATGCAAGGAGAGATATCATTGAAGCGTAAAAATCAAACTCATGAGTCCAAACTTGCGTTGAAATGATATGCAAAGTTTGGATAATATGGTGGTAGATCAACATATGTGATTCACAAGTCTCTCTAACCTCAAGCTACATAAATGGAGTTGCTTCTGATGAGGGGAAGATGAATACTTACTGAACAACAATTTCTCTTCATCGTAGATTTCGTGAGCTCCACTACCAACGTCATGTGGGCATACTTTAGAAAGATTTGTATTCATGAAGTAGTCAGTTTGGAATACGAACAGAAGAAATTGAAAACTTCTTTCATTACATTCCAAACGTGATACCATATTCTATAAAATTCGTAACATAAAATGGATAAATAAATTGTGAAAAATAGATTACAGAGATATTCATCAAGTTATTTTTCTTAAACGCATTATTTTTATTGAAAACATATGGGTAATCAGTACTTTTCAAAGGTGCAGCAGAAAGTCCCTTTAAAAGATGTTCAAAAGAGTCTATATGATTGTGTAATGTTCCAAATTTTCTGCAAATAAATTGGAACATTAATTTTTTGCTCATATTATCCATATGTAATCAACAAAATGGGTTAAGGAGACCCATTTTCATAAATAAAATTCCACGATGATGTGATAACGTTATCTATGGAGCAGCCATTTTCTTGCACTTCCTAGTGTGAAAAGGTGGGCAAACACATGAGGATGAGGCACATGTTGACTAAGTCAACAACAGCAAAGACAATGAGGGTGTAGGTTGCTTGGGAAGACAGTAAGCAGCTTAGAGAGGGTGAAGAAGATTCCTTGTGGGGAGAAACCCTAATTGGGTGGGGTCCATGGCATAGAGGCATCATTTTTCATATAAGGTGAGGTAGGAGAAGCCTATAAAGAGCATTATTGAAGAATTGGAATTTGATTCTATTTTCGCAATCTCCACATCGCTCAACTAGAAATTGCAGTTGCCTGTGTAGGCACGAGGGATCTCCTCATTTAGTAGTTCCTCTCCTTCCTTGAGTAGCACAAGGATGGAGTCTGCTCTTCATTTCTCCATATTCAGGCATTTGGCCATAGCCACTTCTTCATCTACACAACAGTTAATCACCAGTTTGTTGCGTGTTTGTCATGAGTGAGATTCCACAACACCATTCCTTGGATCATCTCTCATCAGGAAGGAGCTCCTATTCTTTTGAGGAGTGATCAGCGAGGAGGGCTTCTGAGCTGATTGTATATTTCTGGCAAGGCTGCTTCATCCCACTTTTAGTCGACAGTAGTCCCTTCCATAGCATCGCATGTATCTCGAGCTTTCATCTCAGTAAGGGGTTTGCTCCACCATTTTGGAGGATGAGATTTCTTGTGTCGATGATTAGCCTCTGCACTCAAGGAATCCATTGGAGGAGGTTGTTTCAGTTTATAGTGCCATATCTAATTCTCCTCCTCTCTATTGTATATTTTTGAGTTGCTGTAGCTACCATAACAACACCGTCAATATTGTATTTTCATATTTCGTACATGTATTACTGTAGCTCAATCCTTCTAAGGATTTTGTACCAAATAAAGTAGTAGTAAAGTTTTCAAGGGTTGTAGAGCATGCTCCCCCTCATTTACATTGAGCTATTATTAGTAATATCATTCTTATTATCGCCTTACATGTTGCTCAAAAGGTTCTCCATATGAATGCTGCAACATCAGCTAGGTGTCTATATGTAGCGTTGTTCTCTTGTACGTTTTCCTTGATGGATTGGTATTGTTCATCTTGAGCATCATTTCCCCTCAAGATTTTGTATACATTTGAAGCTACTATTATTATAATGAGATGGCTAGTGAGTTCTCCTATCATTTTCAAGAATTTTGAGAAAGTTTTCTTCATGCTTATGTTTTGCATATTTATGTAGATCTATATCCTTGAGCTATATCTTCCTAAGGAAGAAAGACATTGCGATAACTACAGGCGTAGTCTCGATGAAGGCCGATAGCCCTCCGGTTCTCATCCTCTCTTTAGAGGTGAAATAAGACGGTAAAATCCCTCTTAGCTCACATCTCTCGACATAGCTCTTGTTCATATTTCTCACAAAGGAACATTTGCAGCTGGTGAAAGTCATGATTTCCATTTTTGGGGTATTACACCGAGTATTAGAGCATCTTTCTTGGTTCAAATTTTATGGCCCTCGAAGCCCAAGAAATAAGAGATCAAGATGATGAAGAGGATAAGATTGATCTCATCAATTTCTGTAGATCCCAAAAGAACTCTCTCCAAGGAGGTCTGTAGGAGTAAAGAAGAAAGAGAGGAGGAAGGGACCCCCGCATCTCTCCTATTCTGCATCGTGAAGTGAGATGAATTCTGAGCAGAAGAAGACTCCATTTTCGATGGAGGAAAAGGGGGATGAGATTTACGATGCTTCTTCCCAAATTTTCATAGAGAATTCATGAAGATCTCAAGGAGATTAGGGAGGGAAACAAATGACGAAAGTCCCCAAGAGGGTTTGATCCTAAAGAAAAACTCTATATTTGTACATAGTGGATGTAGACACTCAAGCCATCGACACTATGAGGGTCAACGCAGCCCATAGCCCCAACATCCCACTGAGGGAGGTGGGGAAGAAGAAGGAGGAGTGACCAAGGATGAAGTGCAAAAGATGGTAGATCCGTATCTATCACATTTTTGCATGGTTCACTTGCCAACTACCGTCGCAGTGCCGGGTAGGAGGAATTAGACACCTTTTTGTAGCAAGCACCAAATTTCCCGTCAGCAAAGTCAAGCTACCAGAGTTGTAGATCGTATACATAGAAAGGTAAGGCCTACATGATTAGTGGATCTTTTGAATACTTTCCTTTTGAATGATAATGGCACTAAATATTATGTAAACATCTTTCACGAAGGCATTTGTAGAAAAGATTTGATGGAGTGATTCTTGAGAGACACTACATAGATGGGTTTGCACATGAAGACTTCAAACAAAACCTCTGCGATGAAAACGAAATGCCTCTTTAGAAAAAAATGGAGGAGGCCAAAAATCTGAAATCCAAAAGTTGCTCAGAGTAAGGAAATTTCATCTCACATCTTGGAGCAAGGGAGTATGAGGATCTCTTCCCCAAAGGGCAGGATCCAATATTATTGAGAGGTTTCTGCCACTCATGTTGCAAATATTGAGGGCAACCAAACGCTATTATATCTCGGAGTTGACTCTAGCCCCTCATGAAGAGGGAAGAGGAGCTCTTGCTCCACATAGAGGGATTCTCGCATGACTTTGCAAGGGAGTCCCCGTGATCTCATGTATAAAGATCACAGGCACATCTCATAAAGTAAATAGCCGTGCTATTGTTGGGGAGGTGTGGAACCTCTGGAGACACAAGGAGGAAGTGCATGGAGAAGTCCCAACATCATGAGATGAGGAGTACACATCCCTATGCTATCTATGGAGGTCGATGACACCCTAGGAGGTGATTGGATTGTGCAAAGGGAAGCATGGAGGGTTATCTCCATTCTCATCTATTCGATCATCTCTTTGATAACGATGTCTCATCACATGCTGAGAAATTTTGCAAGAAGATCTCCAAGATCTCACGTGTGGAGATCAAGGCACAATTCATGTGCCATTATTGGATAGGTGTGAAACTAGGGAGTCACAAGGAGGAGATGGGGAGAAGAACCGCAGCATGAGTTGAGGAGTACTGCACCCATATCCATTTTCGGAGGTTATTGCACCAAGTGAGGGAAGATAGATTGTGTAGTCGTGTACATGGATGAGGAGTGTTCATCCATATGTTTAGTCTTCTCTTGATAGAGATGTATCTCACCACATGGAGGCATTTCACCTGTAGGGGCCACTAGTTCAAATAGAGGAGTGATGGTTGCTTCACACTTAGAGAGGAACCACTTCATTGATTCTATAGAGGTGGGAATCTTGGGTAGAGCTTGACGAGCAGTAGTGGGAGTCTTGGATGGATCTCATGAAGGAGGGATACATTTCCTTAACCTCATCTACACCTACTCATCATTGCAGACTTTCGCACTGTACAGCAGAAACTCTAGGAAGGATACAAAAAGCTTCCAATTTGTGACTTGGGCATAGAGATATGTCAAGCGAGAATGGACAACCATATGGCAGATGTTCTTCATGAGGAACTACCAAAGACGATCATTATGGGAGGATAGTTCTGCATTGATTGCTCCCCGCTATTGGTGGGATATTCTAATGATTCTTTCATTCGCAAGGCATATGCATGATTAACATATGATGAGATCCACCAACCATATGGAGATGGGGGAATCATCATAGCCACCACCTTTTTTCCTATCATGTGATGAGAGGAGATTCACCTACTGAGTCCTCAATTGAGTATGAGTAGAGAAAAATGGGTATAGTGTACATTGCTTTTCACATGATAATTTGTATGATATAGATGTATGCATCCCTTAACCATACACATGCAGGAGAATCCTCCCATGTAGGAGCATACATTTTTCTATGGACCTCATGTTTAGTGGGGGCTACATAGCATGGATAATTGTCCATTATCTTGGGAGTGACTCGGGGAGGATAGATATCATGGATATGCATGCTCACATTTTTTCATCAGTATCATTTACCTTCCCCAAGCCTGTGCAGGAGACTGATGCAACACACCTATGGTTGAACAACCAAAACTTTTATCACGTCTCTATGGTATGGCAAGCTTGCGTCGTGGCTGTGACTTGAGAGGACCATGCATTGTCCTTCTCATTTGATACACAGTGGTAGCAAGCATGACTGCTCCTATTTTCTCCCCTATGATTCTATTTTTCACAGTGTCTCTTATGAGGAGAGGGTGCTGAGGAGGAGACAGCATGAGGATGGATGTGTGCACACCTGAGGGAAGAGTCCTCACATCTTTTTGCATTGCATGTTCTGATGGGGGAACATGAGAAATGAAGTGGCCACTACAAGAAATACAATGTTTTATTATGAGGTGATCGATGTGATGTAAGTAAGGACGACACATATGAGGATGATTCCCCTGACTCATCACATATGGAAGATGTTTCGGCCCAACATGTCTCGCTATAAACAGTTGGGGGAAAAGACCTTGGGAGGTCCTAAACCTTCTTCTTTCACACTTGATGCCAACATTATTGAAAAGTTCTCAAGATCAAGCAGACTAATCTCACACTTATCTTAAGTGGAGAGATGGACACGATGGGGGTAGACCATATGGTCCCACCATGTGCAGTTTTTCAGCCCACCTTCTTTTCCCGGAGCCGCAAAGGTGGATGAGAGTTTTTTCTCCCGCAGTTGCCTAGTTGGGAGGTGACTCGATTGCATGGCACACAGCTTGGGGATGTGATGGGATCTATGTGAGACAATTCCTCATTAGATTTCCCCTCAGACTCCATTCCTTCAAGGAGGGACCTCAGCGCGGTAGACACCCACTTGTTATCCTCTTGACGACATTATACCTTACATGATGATGGGCTTCGACAACTATTTTGCATGCTGAAAGGAGGATGCATCTGTGGAGGATTGGATTGACAGATATCACCCACACTGGAGTTGGAGGAAATCATCATCACAGAGATGCTAGCTGTGCGCAGAGAAAATACAACATAGTTCATCCCTCTTCTACTTGCTTTGAGGCACAAGCAACTTTGTAGAGGGAGGACTCATAATGTTTCAAATTTTTGCAATTAAAATTGGGACATTAATATTTTTCTCAGAGTATTATCTAGATGAAACAATAAAAATGGGTACAGGAGACCCATTTGCATATAATAAAATTCTCACATGAAGTGAGAAGGATCTATGGAGGATGCCATTTTTCTTTCACCTCCTAGTGTAGTACAGGGGGCAAACACATGAGGATGAGGCCATGCTGGACTCAAGTCACGCGACAAAGCAGACAAGAGGGTGCGCTTTGCTTGGGAAGACAACATAGTGTAGAGAGGAAGAATATCTTTCGTGAGAGAACCCTAATTAGGTGGGGACCCATGTGAATAGAGGTACTAGTCATTTTTCATATAAGGAGAGACGGAGGTAGCCATAAAGAGCATTAGTGAAGAATTGAATTTGAGTCTATTTGCAATCTCTAGCCTGCTCAAATTCGAATTGCGTGTCTTCGGTGCACTGCAGGGATTCCTCATAGAGTTTTTCTCCCCTTGGGAGTAGCTCATGGCAGGATTGCTCTTCGCTTCATCCATATTCAAGTACCTGCCATAGCCACTTCTTCATCTACTGTGGGCCATAGTCATTAGTTAGAAGCGTGCAAAAGCGATGTGGGATGAGATTGCCACAACACCATTCTCAGATCATTTCCTATAGGAAGGAGTTCCTATTCTTTGGGAGGATCAGTAGGGAGGGTTTTCTAGAGCTGATTTCCTCACATTTTGGTAGTATTCCAAGTTTATCCCACCTCTGACTGCGGCAGCGCTCCCTTCAGACAGTCATCTCCCAAATGATCTCAGTGAAAGGGGGCTCGTCTCCACCATTTTGGAGGAAGAGATTTCTCGTGTCAGATCGCTTTGCACTCAAGAATCCATTGGAGGAGGTTGTTTCAATTTGTAGTCAGAGCTATTCTATCTCTCCTCATTCTATTTGTAGGTATTTTGAGTCATTGCCAGGCTGCCCATCAACTAACTGGCAATATTGTATTTTCACTATTTTCAGTACATTGTACTTTGCAAATTACCGTACTTTCTATGATTGTGTACTAACGTTGCTGCAAGTAGTGTTTTCAGGTTGAGAGCATGCTCCCCATCATTTCTTAAGCTATTATTGTAATATCATTTTCATTAATCACTTTACTTATGTTGCAATGTATCTATATGATTGCGCAAACTCATAGCTGTGTCTGTTCATGTGTAGTAGTGTTCTCTGTACTTTTTCTCTGAGGATTGGTATTGCCTCATCTCGAGCATCCTTTCCCCTGCAATATTTTGTATACATTTGTAGCTGATATTATTATATCATGAGATGGCTAAGTGAGTTCTCCGACATTTTTAGAAGTTTGGATGTGCTCTTCATGCTTATAGCTATGCAGTTTTATATGTTGTGAGCTCATTCCCTTGAGCAATATCTTCCCTGAGGTGAAGAAATATTTGCATAGCACATAGCAGCAGTCCTGAGGAAGGGCCGTATAGCTCTCCGGTTCTCATCCTCTTCTTGAGGTGAGATAAATCCGAAAGACCTCTGCCAATCTCTCGACTATAGCCTTGTTCATATTTCCCCGACAAAGGAACATGCGGAGCTAGTAAAAATGTCATGATTTCCTATTTCGAATATTAGTATATCGATCTGACACAATTTGCAAACACCATTCCTCTCTTACGTAGAGCTTCTCAAATGTGAGTGGGATGTAATAACGATAAAATGTATCCTATCTTTCAAATGAATTATTATGTTTAGTGTAAAATTTGAAAAATTGAGTGATGTGCTCAAGCATGATTGTTCTAGACTCGCCATCGAATTTTAGATGTGACAAGTCATTGATTATCCCCAAGGGCACTTTAAGATTTTTAGTTCTAGAAAAACATGTTTGGGTTAAGATATGGTAAGAAAACATTAAATAGCAAGGAAGGTTCAAATAGACCTTAGAGGCTCATTTTGTAATTTGGACCTCCTTCTAGCAAAAGAAATGTTTACAGTGCTGGACCTACCAACATTCACAATATCCCCTTGATATGAGGTCCCAATTAGACCTCACCCCGTTTGTTGTAAGAGTCCCATCTAGAATACGACCTAGTTGATAAAGAACTGGGTTTTAATGATGTTCCTTGTCTATAATAATTCATAGAGTGGTGTATTTGTGAATTTGGGGAAACAATTGTGTGACTCTATGGAGGGTCAAGTGTAATGCATGAATATTCTAAAACATGAGAGGAAAGTGAGTGAGCCACTTAGAAGGCTATAATAGTATGCATTTTGAAAGTAACACACAGGAATAAAGACATCACAAGTGAGTCTTCAAAATGGTTCACAATTTAACCATGATGGAAATATATGAAAGCACACATTCAACAACTTCATACTAATGCAAATAAAATAGTTCATAATAATAACCATAAGTGAAATTAACAAGAATTGTCCTACTATATTCACAAAATATGCATGAAAACTTGTTGACTATGATATTTTATTAAAGGGAAAGTTCTAATCATACATATAATCTTAGCGTAAATACTTCACGTAAGTGTACGAAAAGAACTCACTTTAGTTGCGCGTGAAAATCATCCCTAGCAACAAAGGTGGTTTCTTAAATTTTTTAGATCTGCAATTGGCAGTTAAAAAAAATGCTACAAAAAATGATATTTATGCAGTAAAAGTAGTTCAACAATGAACAGAAATAATAAATTCTCCATACATCCAACATAAAAGATAATATATAAATAACTTTATATGTATTATAACACCTAGGAAGGGAACACAGAATGATGTTACTAGTCCCCCTAAATGGGATGGTTTCTTGGCTATCCTCAACACTTCAAATCTAGAATTTTCTCTCTCACAAAGGTGTAGAAAGCCCAAAATGTGTTGAACTCTATGGGAGCTAAAGGAGTAAAGAAAGTAGTAGCAGAAATAAGGATGAACAAAGCACAACAATGAAAGTGATTAAAGTGAATAATGAATAGAAAATCCTCCTATTTATAACAAAATTTTGAATTATCCTCGATAATGGTGAATAATAAAATATTATTAACCAAGATCTAGATCTATCTACTTGAAATATTTTATTATATTTTGTTGGAGGGAAAAGGTATTTAAATTGGTTAAATATATTTATCTAGAAATAATAAACAAATAAATGATTTATTTATCATCTCAAAAATGTGGTTAAGGAATAATTAACAAATAATGATTTGTTTAATTATTTCTAGGTGATTTAGTCAAATTTAGCAAGGAATAATAACTAAATAATAATTTGATTAATTATTCCTAGAGAAATATAAGATAAATAACAATTTATCTAATTATTTCTCATACTTGGGTTAAATATGACCAGGAATATTATTTAAGCAATGGTTTAACTAAATATTCCTAGAGGAAAATTAAATAAATAAGGATTTATTTAATTATTCCTCATGATGTTTCTTGTTTGAACCAAAAATAACTTAATAAAGTATGGTTTATTAAATTATTTCTTATAGTGAAAGAAATTTTACTATGGTAAAATTTATCTTACATGGTGTACTTCGATCCGTCTAATTGTAAATGGTTAGATGACCAAAAATTGGTGTAACAGATTCCCCCCAATGTGTGAGCATTAGGAGCCAATCGTATGACCAAAGTAAGTTGTAAGAACATAATCACTAGACATTGAAGGGGAGTCAGAGAGAGAGAGATATAGAGATGAACTGAAGGTAGAGAGGACAATAACCGAGGGGGTGAGACCTACAAATAATATAGGTATACTTTAATTTTTGGGTACCTGTTCTCAGTGAGGCAAGGCAGGCATACCTATGCCCACAAAGATGAAAACATACAAATAATAATGGTGCACCCAAAAAAATGAAACTGAGAAATAAATTACATGATAAATGGTACATGACATGTTGGCATAAAATGGGCCAGATAAAAATATAATGGATCCCACATACATATTGCACCTGGGACATCAACGAGGACTAAATACAATAATATCTGAGTACATGAGACTTAATAACAACCAAATAAGCCCTCATAAATAGGAAAGAGCTTTGAAGATATGAATGGATCATTTGAATGATACATGCATGCTATGGGAACTGCAAGCAGCTAGAACCAAACCCATCAAATATGCGGAGCTACATCTGAGGTTGTAGCATAATATGAGATCATCCAGGCATGTGGGGGGCTACCTAAAGGGCCACCCCCTCATGAGGTCTGAAACATATCACACACATCGAGGAATAACTAGGAAAATCTGCTGGAGCACTGGACCATTAAATATAGGTATCAAAATCATGCAACATTGAGCTAAAGCTAAGTAGATGAGAAACAATCAAGTCAAAGGGAAATGAGGAGTCCCTTTGCCTGATCTATGGCACTGAACAATAATGGAAGCTTGAACCAAGGTACACAACCCTCTAGACCTGTCTTCTAGAATGAATTTGCTGATGTCGACAGAAGGAGGTTAACCATAGGTGAGGCAATGAGGTATCCTGAGCTAAGGTATGAGGGATCATTGTAAAGTGACTGATGGAATGGAACTAGGGATGATGATGGAATAGGGGATACTGAGTACCAGACTGATGACTTCCCTTGTGAGAGCATAAAAAGCATGGATAACCTGGGAACGAATGACTTGGCTCCCAAGGGATGGGGAATAGTATGACTGGAGGCCAAAATGGGAAACAAGATAAAAGGAAAAGGAAAAAAATGGATGTAATACTATAAAAGGAGGCAAAAGGGACCCGTTACATACTCCATGAATGCGATGCTAACTCAACTCAGATGCTCTGAAACACGGGTGACTTGATGATGCTGCGACATAGAATAAGCTTGGTTGGTAGCATAAAACCATGAGAAAAACACGGTTACTCATGAAGAAAATCAACACACGTGTCTAAAAGTATGAAGGAAAAGTCGTGCACCAAGTACAAGCAACACAAGTGAAGAAATCCAGTTTTGAGAGGCAGAAAAGTGACCCTTCCTAGAAAAATGGCTTCCTAGTGAAGTGTCAAATTACCAAAAAAAAGGATACCCATTATATTTCTTAGTGAGAGCTTTCCAACGACGTTGATAGTTTGTCAAATAGAGCTAGCATTTGGTCTTAATTGGTGAAATAAAATTATGACTTTTCCTTTAATATGGTGATTTCCCTCCAATTTTGATAATGGAGCTGTGGTGAATTTGGAGAGGAGGATAAGGCCCTAAATCTTGTGGAAATCATAGCAGAGAAAACAACCACTGGAATTAGCATTTGTGGAGCGTCATGATGTTCGAAGTGATGAAATAATTGATTCAATCATTCAGTATCATAGGCACTAAATCCTCAAGAGGATGGTGAGTATATATAGGGGCATAGGTGCCCCCAAGCATGCTATGGACATGCCAAATTTATTTGGAATAGTGGGCTCTAAACACATTTTTATTATGTGATTCACCATTTGTTTATGTTATCCTTATATTATGTGGGAAGAATGAATAGATATAGTTAGAGAAAGGAAATAGTGATTCACCAATCTCATTTGGAACTGCATATATAAATCAAATGGAATGAATATCTAGGTTCTCATACATGGTGTCACTATACCAAAGAGTGGCTTCAGAGATAATGAACTAGTGCTCACCTAGAAAAAATAGTGGTTGGTCAACAACAATTTCTAAGGGACTGGGTTGTTGATGTAAGAGGAAAGAATGATTAAGTGGATCACCCCTAGAGTTAGTTGAAGTGATATGAGACTCTAGAGATTCTTATAAATGGGAAATAATAATGGTACTATAGTTGACACTACTAGATGCACTAAGGGGGTTGTGGAGAATTTCTTCTCATGGACTCTCAAATATGGGTGCACCCTTACCCAAACATTAGGTGTCAATGTAATTGCCACATGGTGTATTTTGTTCAAAGTAAGGGGTTATTGAACAAATTGACCTCACTATAGATGAATTTTTTGGATTCCACAACATGTTGGTCATAGGTATTCTGCGGAAGGACGTATGCATGATGGTACATAACATCCTAGGGAAAATCAGGTGGGTCATGCCTTCCATAATGTCTTTATCTGAATGCAATATGGGATGATTGGAGGAAGGGAGACCACATGATGCAGTGGAGCTACCTAGTGCATCATCATGAGAAATATGGTTCACATATGCATCGCTATGGATGGTAGATGAAGAGATAGTAGATGAAACATCTACGGAGTATTTGAGACCGATTGTGTTCGTTGAGGAAGTTTGACCGAAACGAGAAGGGGATGCCCCAGGGGGTCTTCCACCATGGATCTCATGGATGATGATAGATAGATAATAGTGGCCAGAAAGACATCCTTCAACATCCTGGGAAGGTATTACAATGGGTGCGAGAAATGTCCTCAGGTTCTGCTGAAGCATAACTCACAAGTAGAGGAGTAGATTATCCACTACAAGCGGCCTCTATTTTGTGAATTACCTCAAGGGTATCACAAAATTTTTCAAGACGGAGACAATGATGAGAATAGTGGCCATAAAGGTCACACAAAGCACAAGGGTGGTTCGTGCGCAACGATTTTAGTTTCATAGCTAAATCAAGTAAGGTAACATGGACCTCTAGGATGTCAAATTCATGAAAGGTTTCATTGACCACAGGTTTGAGACGAGGAATTTCATGAAAGTTATGGGTGGCATGCCCAACAACATCAAACAAAGCACATGGAGGTGACGACTTTGGAGGCTTAGGAGGAGTAGGATTTGTTTGGGGTGTCCTTAAGTTCAACACTTCATTTTAGCTTTTCCCCTAACTATATACTTTCCCAATAGGAGTAAAGTTCCCTTGAAATTGGCGAAACCTTTGAAGCAAAGGGAGGGGTCATTGGGACTAGTTGGACCAGGAATTCGAAGAGGTATATTTTTTGAAGTCGACCGGTGGAGTGTTTGTAGGGGATCGATGTACTAGATCGAGATCAGAGGTAAAATTGGTGTTGAAGATTGCAACAAGAAATATTGAAGGAGGCATCACGAAACATCATTCACACAATCACCCCAGTTGGAAAGTGACAACTTTAAACTAGGTGGGGCCCACCTGAAAGTGATTTTTGGCGCAAGTCTATTTTTAGACTATGTCTATTTTTAGACATGTCGGTCATATTCTATGAGTTGCAGGATGCTATTTGTGGATGGTTGGTCAAGTTGGAAAAATAGATGGACTTCTATTTTTAGACATATTAGGCGGAATCTATTTTTAGATTGCCAGTCTAAAAATAGATATGTCGAATATTATTAGCTCTTAATAATATTTGGACTCTAAACAATATCTTATTCTCTTGGAGCACTTCAGTTAAGTGCACAGATGTGGCACAGGAGCTGACAGAAGGAATTACGCTATTCCTGAGGGTTAAGTGGAGCTATTGCATGGATACTTCAGTTAGAACTCATGTGACAGAGTTTGGTGGAGTTGATTGAGGAAGTTAATGGAGTTGTGTTCAGTTTAACTATTCTAAACATAGTTGAGCTATTTGTATCTAGTTTAACTGATTGATACAATTAGTGAGAGTGGTGTGAATTAATTATTAATTAATTCACTAATTATAAACTCATTTATCAACTAAATAATACATCAGTTAACTTCAATGCATGGACAATTTTAGTGGAGACCAGTGCAGAGATAGGTGAAAGGGCAAGTGTGACTATCAGTTGTGACTATAAGTGATGCATGATTTGCATCCAACACTTAGTAGAGATGCCTATAAAGACTGCATGAGCAAGGCTGGGGTAATTAATTCTCATCAAGAGGCATTCTTCAGCAGGGATTGTGCAGTAGAGGCAGGCTAAAGGCTGGCAAAGATCGGTGCATGGGATTTGCAAGATCGGGCCTGATTAGTGTGTAGCAAGTGGAGATTATACTGAGAGCTTGTGAGGAGCTTTGTATGATGATTGTTACATGATCTCTATGACATATATAATATACATATAGTTGGGGTTTTTCAGCTTTAAGCTTTCCCATTACATATTGTGTTCATATGTGTGAATTTTTATGGCTTTAATGTGTGCATGCAATTGATTTTATTTCCGCATGTGATGATCAATGGTAGAAGAGATTCTGTATTATGCATGAAGCTAAAATAGTGTGTGATCAGGAGAATCTCGGTGGATAACATATCGGTTATTCAGCAAATTTCTACAATTGGGAAGGCGCAATGTACCCATAATGGGCACCGAAAATACTCCAGAGCGGGGAGCTAAAAAATAGTATCTGAATGATTGGAAGGGTAATGGCCGGGCAGAATGGCTCCCAAATGGTTAAGGCTAGGGGGAGCCATTCTAGGTTGAAAGAGGTTGGGTGATACACCAAAAAAAGAAGAAGGTCCTTGAGGAGAAGGTCGTGAAGGCTGTGTCGAGTGACCGCTAGCAAGTTGCAGAGGCATTGGCTGCTGGCTGGTTGACCCGGACTGCTTGTGGCTAGCCTGAGATGCTTGCATCATGCAAACACCCAATGAGATCAGGTCGGTGATAATAGGTGGGGGACCATGGAATGAACCAGGTAAGGTGGAATATTTGTAGATTCCTGGTGAAACACTATTGAGAGGTATGACTGATTGTTTATTGGCCACCGAACATATGATAAAATCAGGGGAGGTCTGAGACTTATGTTTGCAATATGTCAACTGATCGATCATGACGATATTTCCATTATGAGGAAAGAGAATATTATGGTCAAACACAGATGAGATAGAAGACATTGCATAGTTATAGCTGTGACCCAGGAGGATATTATAATCCAAAGGGGCATCAATGAATTCAATGTCAACAAAAACAGTCTTTCCCAGAACAGTGAAAGGACAATTGCATAGCATGCCAAGGAGCTAAGAAGGGTGACCATCCCAAGTACACAAAGTGATGGTGGATGGGGCTAAATCGGGTGATCCGAAATTATTCCAAATAGATGAAGAGATCACACAGACAGATGCGCCATCATCAATGATACATTGTGAAACATTGGTATTACGAATCTTGACTAGCATTTGGAAGGCGACAGATGAAGGTAAGGGGGGATGTTCTGATTTGTAAACATATAAGATGATCAAATGATTATATGAAGGATCCACAATGACCAAAGTAGATAATAGAGCCTTTTTTTGAGATGGGCATGACTAGAGGACTTCTAGCATTGAAATGGCAGTAGCATATTGCGCCAAGTCATCTACTATATTGAGGAGTGGGTGGCTTTGGCAGAACAACATTTTTTCATAATGGCCCTTTGGGGATCCTGTGAATGACCTCTACTCGAGGCTGAGGGATCTATAAGGTATCATTGGGTATCGAAATGGACTCTGTGGATACTTTGGTTTGGGACTCGGTTGTAGATGTAGGGGGCTGCTTGTCATATTGGCGCGAGTGAGTCTGAAGGTTTACATCGGCGATATTGACCTAAAAATTAATGCTGATAATATGGTTCAAAGTGGTACGAGACTGTGAAGTTTGAGGGGCGACCTAAACTTCAGGGGGTTGGGTAGAAACATATCCTTGTTGAGGGAAAGGATTAGTGAACATAGTCGGTTGAGCTAGCATAGTAATGGGAGGAATTGAAGAGGTGGATTGATCTCCTCTAGATGTTGCTTGTGCTTCCCACAACTGGCGCATCTGGGGTAAGATGGGACAATCATAGTTCTAATGGCCATGGGCACCATAAGAAGAACAAGGCTTGTTGTGCTTGGGT
This sequence comes from Pinus albicaulis, assembly GCA_034641835.2. Classification (NCBI taxonomy): domain Eukaryota; kingdom Viridiplantae; phylum Streptophyta; class Pinopsida; order Pinales; family Pinaceae; genus Pinus; species Pinus albicaulis. The sequence continues at coordinate 195,267 of JAXQQM020085828.1, read as the reverse complement.
TGATCGCCCTATTGCTGATTTGTATTGTCAGGATGGTTAGTTTGAGGTGTGTTTGGTTGACCACCTTGGCACCCTTGGTTACCCTATGTTGGTTGGTTTGGATTGCCTTTCCATTTATTATTTTTCTTTGAATTAGGAGGATCGGTCATGCTCTATTGCATATACACCTGACCCTGAGCTAGAGGTGGCTGCTATTGCAGAGGTTGAGAAGGCATGGGAGGTTGGGGTAGTGATTTCGGAGGGGTTTTAGCACTGGGCTGTGGATAAGGATAGAAAGGTGGTTGAGAAACATTGGGATAAACAGGTTGAGCAAAAACTGGCCCTGGCATTGGTTGATGTATTTGGGTGAATGCGTAAGGCGTGATTTGACACAGATACATGTGGTCGAGAGGGGGATAACTGTTGGAGGAACTGGTCCCTCCTTAAGGGAAACCATAACCCATGGAAGGATGAGTATACAGATGTGAAAGACATCGAACGATACCATCGTCAGCGTGAGATCCAGGTCTAGGAAGATCCAGTAAAATGGTATAAACATTACTAGACTAGGCATAGATCAAGTCATATTTCAATGTGACTTGGAGATTTTCTTCCTCTGTCTAAGGAAAATGAGATGTGAAATCTTTACCAATGGAAGGAAAAATCATTTTGAGAAACCAATCCATATGGACACGATTATCGAATGTAGGAGCTCAACACAACCTCCTCATTCTATGCCATTCTTTAACATGGTAAGAAAGGCAGGTGGTAGAAGTTTGATGGAATGCACTTAATAGCTCGGTATAGGTATAATAGCGGAGAGGTAAGTGGTATTAGGAAATAAATTCTTTAGCAAGAGTCCCAAAAGTGGAGTGAGACGCAGAAGTCTGGTCGACATACCACTTTACAACTTCTCTAGTGAGCGTACATTGGAACAACTGAAGGCGAATGGAGACATCGGTAATGGAATTAGATGAAAACCACATCTCAAAGGAGTGGACGTGACTAGTAGGGTCCTCTCTCATGTTTCCTTCAAACATAGGAATGTCTGAAGGAATCTTATTTGGGATAGGAGGCCAACCTAGAATGTGGAGTATACGATCAGTGATTAACTAGCTGAAATTGACAAGGCCTAAGCCTACCATAAGAGGTAGAAAAGGAGTATCTTGAATGGTTCCAATAACGGCTCCACTAGTAGAGGCTCTATCATTAGGGTCGGGGCCACCACTAGCTTCAGGACCAACACCTGCATTGGCATCTGACATGATGAAGGTATGAGGTGGAGGGGAACCAGGTTTGGAATCAAAGGAAGAACATAATGAACCAGAATCAGGGTTGATATGGGGACTCGGCATAGGAATAACTCAGATCCTACATGATGGAGCAAGGCTTCCAAACAAAAACTCAGGGTGAAGGCCTTGGAGTCTCCGAGATAAATGCCTTTGGGGTGCAATGATGGCAAGTCACAAATGAAATAGAAAGGTTGAAGAGTGATAAATAAAGGCTCAGTGAGGCAGATAAATTAATTACGATGTTTATTTCTTGGCTTGGTAGTGTAAGACAAGCGCTCTTCTCTTTAGATGTGTATGTTGGCAAGCCGAGTGTTAATTTTAATTAAGCCCAGATGGTTGAATAAATAAAAAATAATGTTGAAGTACAGTAAATAAAACTGGAACGACAGTGAAATAAACATCTACAAATTCATAATTCAACCCAAAAGAACTCTTCCCAAAAAACTAGTGTAAAAGGTGGGCGAAATCAACTCAAAACACAAAAAATATCCAAAACATCTAAGGTCTAAGGGACATGGATATAATGAATCATATCTTCTAGAAAAGATGCAAAAAACAACAAGAAACCAGAGAAAAAAAATGTTGCAAAATAGGAGGTGGAAGATTAAAATCGTAGGGGAAACAAGTAAACCCTAAGGGAAATACCAAAGAAAACTCAAGAGTTGGTTTTAGATGTGATGGTAACCGATCAAAAACAGTGGAAAAAATGATAGTCTAGACCCTAAAATAATGACTGAAATAACTGCAAAAATCAGAAAACCTACTCAGCTAAACCCCTCATAGAAAGGTGGAAGTGTACTGAAACACTAGGGGGCTTAGTTCCACTTCAAGGGGAAAAGCGGAGCATATCCAGGGCTAAGACGAGTTGAGATAGAGGCTAGACAACCCAAAAGAGTTCTTACGACAAACCTTGACTATCACATAACAAAACTCAGAAAAAGTTGCAGCTCCCACGTAACCTATAAGCTGTGGAAATCACAGTTTCTGAGCTAATAGGTGCGAGTTCATGTAGAAATCGCAGGTTCTTAGCCAAAAAGTGTTAGCTCCAGTTCCATGATTCTTGAGCAGTAGGTTGTAGAAAATTTTTCGGCTCTCACGTGACTGATACCTGTTACTTGCGGAAAGCACACGAAAACACACACAAGTTAGAATTTTTACTGTTTTAGGGCATAAAAGTTAAAAAAATATCAAGAGACTGAAAACAAATGAATAAAAACCATAGTTATTGAAATTTCTGGTCTTGTAGGAATATGAATAAACAATAGTGGATTCAAAAATTGTTAATGACAATATTGTAATTAAAATCGCAGTGGAGTCACCAATTGTTAACAACAATGTTGTAAAAAATGCAGTGGAGTCGCCATTTGTTAGCATAAATTCTTAACTCAAGTATACGAAAAGAGCTCACTTTTGTTGCATGTGACAAATAGCCCTAACAAAAAATAAGACTTCTTAAATTATTTAGATCTGCAATCGATAGTTAAAACAAATACTAGGAAAAGCCAGATCTATGCAGTAAAAGTAGTTAAACTGTGAAAAGAGAAATGCTCCATACATCCAACGAACAAGACAATATATAAATAATTTTATATGTATTGCTGCACTTGGGAGGGGAAAAAAGAATGATATTACCAGTCTGCCTCAATGGCTTGGGTTCTTGGCTATCCTCAACTCTTCAGATCCATAAGTTTGTCTCTCTCAATGGTGTAGAAAACCCAAAATGTGTTGAACTCTATGGGAGCTCAATAAGAAAATAAAGTAGTAGGATCATTGAAAATGATAAAAGTGCGACAATGAAAGTGATCAAAGTGAATAATAAATGGAAAACCCTCCTATTTATAACAAAATATTGAGTTATCCTCGATAATGGAAAGTAATAAAATATTATTAACCAAAATCTAGATCTAACTATTCGGAATATTTTATTATATTTTGTTTGAATGAAAATGTATTTAAATTGGTTAACTACCTTTATTTAGAAATAATAAACAAATAAATTATTTATTTATAATTTCAAGAATGTGGTTAAGGAATAATTAACAAATAATCATTTGTTTAATTATTTGTAGGTGACCTAGTCAAATTTAACAAGGAATAATAACTAAATAATTATTTAATTAATTATTCCTAGAGAAAAATAAGAAAAATAATGATTTATCTAATTATTTCTCATAATTAGGTAAAATATGACTAGGGATATTATTTAAAAAGTTGTGTAATTAATTATTCCTATAGGAAAACTAAATAAATAAGGATTTATTTAACTATTCTTCATGGGGTTTCCTATTTGAAACAAAAATAACTCAATAAAATATGGTTTATTAAATTATTTCTTATAGTGAAAGAAATTTTACAATGGAATAATTGATCTCACATGGTGTACCTCTATCCATCTATTTCTAAATGGTTATATGACAAAAAATTAGTGTAAAATAAACAATTGATGGACCACTAGCCCCAATAGTGGAACATGAGCTCAACACGTGCTCCTTCAAAGAGAGATACTCCCTGAATGCTACGAAGCAACCAAGGTTCTCACAAACTCCCAAGATCCTGATTACAATCCTAAGCCTAACCCTAACATGAGTTATGAGGATATATTTATAACAAAAGGGGTGACTCTTCACTTCCCTTTGTTACTCTTGGACTTCCTTCATGACTCTTCAAAATATTTACGAAATGACTCTTCAACTTATTTACATCATGAATCTTCAAATTCCATATTTGAAACTTGAAATTTTACTTACAAATTAATTACAAAGAATATTATAATATACCCATACCTATATAGGACAAAATTTGGTAGAGCCAACTAGACAACCTAATAAGACAAAATAGGTTAAGCATGATTTTGAGGGAACTCCAGCTTAGAAAATGTCACTTCTTGTTTCTTTGTGATGTAACGGTGCCAAGATTTGTATTCTGTGATGACATTCCAAACTATGTGATAGCGTGAGGATGGCAACAAACCTTAGTGTCCATGGCATCAGGGTAAATTGATTTGGAACCAGTGTTTGTTTCCTTATTTAAAGGATCCAAAAAAATATTGTTGATTTGGACATGGCCACCAATGTGATTTTTATTGTTCTTCCTATTTGTAATATTTTCAATTAGTCCTAAGCTAATGGGAATATTCATTTTTTGTTTTATTTTTCTGTTTCAAGAATAAAACTGTAAAGGAGGTCCATAATACTCCTAAACAGTGAATAAATCTTGGCTATGTAAGATAGCACCCTTAGGTGTGAAAGGAGGTGCATATTTTGACTGGGTCAACCATGACCAAATATATAGGGTTGTCTTGGAGGAGTGGCCATCAATGAGACAGAGTGAAGTTTTAGATGGAGATGGCTTGTGTGAAAGGAGTTATCTCATTGAAAGTGATTTAGGGTTTGCAAGCTCTCAACTTATAAAGGGAAGAGGATGGCAACATGATAAGGTTGTTGGATGATTACTGGATTTCAGAATATATTGTTTATTTAGACATATATCATTCTCTTACTGTTTAGCTGATAATAGTGTTGTTTAGCACTGGGTGTTCTTGATCAGGAATCCCACCTCTTTTCTTGTAGGTGCTGTTGTAGGGAGTTTTGGCATACCATCTGTAGAGTTGGTCTTCAAGTGTTGGGGATATTCCCTTTACTTTGGAGATCCATTGGAGGAGATCTATTCCTTGTTCATATCAGATCTTATCTGCATGTTTCTAAATACTTCTGAATATCTGAACATTTCTGTAGATCTGAAAACTTATATCTTAGATCTACTTCATGTACATGGAGTTTTGCTAGAAACCCCAAGGGGGGTTGAAAGAGGAGCCTCTATAGTGTATGGATCTGTTATAGATCTGACTTTTCATGCACTTACATGCTCTATATATGAGGTGTAATCAACAGCTATTTGCAGCCCAATAAAATAATGTTTTCAAGCTATTTCCAGTCTTAATACATGGTTACAACACCTGTTTTTGAATATTTTCTTCTATTAGTGACTTGTATTTTCAGTTATGCATCGTATGGTCCTCATTGTACATATATTTTTCTACTATAAATTCATTTGAAAGGTATAATTATTGGCCTCATACTGTATCCTTGATGATCTGTGTTATTTTTCTGAAAATTTGCTTTCTATTGTTGCATTCCCCATTACGGAGGACATTGGGCAAGCCAAGTTTGTTTCATTTGAGCTATTGTCTCCTTATGGGATGGACTATTTAAATCTCATGAGAACTTTGGAGGAAAAATTCATGGAGGGCTGGATTGGTGAACACTTAGCTTATGGAGGAAGCTTATCACATGATGGTGTCACCAATGGAGGAGAAGAAGAGTTACAGCACTCACCTTATGAGTTTCTTGAGGACAAGCAACATTTGGGAGGGAAGGACTGTAATATTCCCAATTAGTCCTAAGCTAATGGGAATATTGAATTTTTTTTATTTTTCTGTTTCAAGAATAAAAATGTAAAGGAGGTACATAATACTCCTAAATAGTGAATAAATCAATGCCAAATGTGAAAAAGGATAAATCTTGGCTATGTAAGAAAGCACCCTTAGGTGTGAAAGGGGTCGGATATTTTGACTAGGTCAACCATGACGAAATCTACAATGCTGTCTTGGAGGAGTGGCCATTAGTGAGGAACAACACAGTTTTACTTGGAGATGGCTTTTGTGAAAGGATTTATCTCATTGAAAATGTTTTAGGGTTTTCAAGCTCTCAACTTACAAAAGGAAGAGGATGGTAGCATGAGAAGGTTGTTGCATGATATTGGATTTTGATGTATTGCCTATTTAGACATACAACTTTATTTGGTTGTTTAGCCTAGATTTCAAATGCTATTTAGCATTGGGTGTTCCTGATCAGGAATCCCACCTCTTCCCATTGAGTAGCTCTTGGGAGAGTCTTGTGTTGCATATTCCACTATTTGGCTAATGGCCAAGATTCTTCTTCCAAGTCCAACACAGATCCTGTTGAGGGTTTGGTTGTCTTTGAAATATGCAGCAAGTGGAGGCTAGATCTACTCATATGTAGACCATTTTAGTGCTCCTTTCCAGTGGAGAAGCCTTCTATTCCATTGGCAAGAGAGTATTGAACATCCTGGGCTTCATTTTCTGATCTTGGCCTGTGGCTAATCATGTTCTAAACCCTACAGCGTAGTATTTCTTCCATAACTACATTTTTCCTATAGGTGTTGTTGTAGGGAGTTTTGGCATACCATCTATAGAGTTGGTTTTCAAGTGTTGGGGATATGCCCTTCACTTTGGAGATCCATTGGAGGAGATCTATTCCTTGTTCATATCAGATCTGATCTGCATGTTTCTGAATACTTCTAAATATCTGAATATTTCTACAGATCTGCAAACTTAGATCTCAGATCTACTTCATTTACATGGTGTTTTTCTAGAAACCCCAAGGGGGATTGAAAGAGGAGCCTCTATAGTGTATGGATCTATTATAGATCTGACTTTTCATGCACTTATATGCTCTAGATCTGAAGTGTAATCAATAGTTGTTTGCAACCTAATAAAATAATGTTGTCAAGCTATTTCCAGTCATAATACATGGTTGCATCACCTCTTTTTGAGGATTTTCTTCTATTGGTGACTTGTATTTCCAGTTATGCATCTTATGGGCCTCATTGTACATCTATTTTGATACTGTAAATATATTTGAAAGGTGTCCTTATTGGCCTCCTGCTGTCTCCTTGATGATCTGCGTTATTTTTCTGCAAATCTGCTTTCTATTATTTCATTCTCCATTTGGGAATATTACATTATTCACTTCAAGATATTACCTAGTGGTGATATTTATAAACTACCCCAAGTATTCTTAAATCTCCTACCTAAACTGCTTCCTATGTTTGGCCTCAGAGAGTGAGCCAAATAATGGGATCCTATCTGATTTCACCAAGAAATCCACATTGCTATAAAATCTTGCATATGAGGCCCGAATGTTGGAAATGAATGAGGTGAGTTGTTTGTTATTCTGGATGAGCATCAGAACATTTTATTTCTCCAACTATACCTCTTTCCTTGTTTTCTTTCCCAATAAACGCTTTTCCCATTTGTATTGTATTCACCATTCATGCACAACAATAATAGCTACTTATACAACCTTAAGAGTTTTGACATTATATTTACACTTCTGCTCCAAGTATTGCAAGTTGAAAGCTTCTTTATGCACAGTAACAAGCTCCTCATAGATATTCTAGATGTTCTCTCCTAGTTTCAATACTTATCCTAGTACCAATGCCTTTACTTCTTCCATATATATCTGTGTGGGAGCCACGTTTTGTACCTCTACTTAGAGCTTTTCAAACTCTTTCCTAACAGCTTACAAGTTATTTTCCATCTATTTTTTGCTGGCCATCAGATACTCAGTGTTTGAATTTACTGCACCTACGAAGGCCAAGTTGGTTGTAGTAATGGCATTGGGATTCCTTCTCTAGTAAGCCACAATCACCCTTTCTCCAATGAATGGAGGAGATGCGAGGTCACATGGAAAGTGTTTATTCCATTGTTGTACAATCATTTTCTGAATCTCATCATAAGTCAGATTGTATGTGTCCATAACCAGACCCTTATCAAGAGGAACAATTTCCTCTCCGTCACTTGGAGCTTTCTCTACTAGAGGAGAGGGAGACTGAATGGTGACTTGTTGTGTGCTTGGCATCAAGTTGAAATGTTGTTTTTGTGGCTCTTCTTCCACCTCCATGGCTTAAATAAAAATTAACTCCTTAATCTCTTGAGCGAGTTCTTTTCCTTGCACCAATTTTATGTCATCCTCTAATTGTCAGTTTTGATACACCTCTTTGACATGTCCTCATGTGGCTTCTTCTTGTTATGTTATTTTCCTTTATTCTTCTTCCATCCTCCTATGCTATTTTTATTCTCTCTTCTTTTGTTCTGCTTGATGCACCCTTTATTTCCTCTTCTTCTCTATTAGTATATCCACTTTGAGAATGACTATATATGCTTTCATTTTGTGTCAACTCTCTCCCCCTAGGCTATACACAACTTTCCTCTTACCCTTTTCACACACTAGGTTGGGCCTTTTGGATGTTACTCCCTATATCATATCCCTTGAAGCATATTGCTTGGGTGCCATGAATATATGGTTGACAAAGAGAAGTGCTCAAGAAATGCTATATTTGTAAGAGGAAAATGAATTCATGGAAAAGATAAGTTAGCTTCAACAAATGGAATCAAAATGAAATATAACACCAAAAAATAATATAATGAAACGAAAAAATCACACAATTCATAAGGTGAAGGAGGGAGACTAGCTACATGTATTATGAATTGTGCAGTTTTAGCAGTTATGGGAGTAGCTTGAGGCTTAATATTGTGCAATGTGTAATCTCATACTAGTCAGACTGAGGGAGAGACTACACATTGAATAATATTAATGGACAAGGGAAATTCTGAGCCTTGGAACAACACAATGCATGGTTGGGTCATCCTGGTATTGCAAATTGTGCACTCTCATAGGCCAAGCAGATAGCTTGAGCCTTGGACATGTGCAATGCCTGGCTAAACAAGGAAAATATTGGATAATGGAAGGGCATATTTGCCCAGAAAGAGTATGGGAAACTGGCAGATCTGAGTGATGTTGAAAGTTAGAGTGCAGATCTAAATAAGGGCAGATATATCAATGCAAATTAAATGCAAAAGGTAAACATGAATATTGGAAAATAAACATGCATAGGATAGTTGCCAAAACGATGATCATCGATGGCAAAAAAAATGAAAACTAATGTGAAACTTGTAAAAGGTGAACGAAGGACTAAAAAAACACTTATACAAGCTAATATGAGTTAAAATTCTATCCACCATGGAAATAAAGAAGTGAAACAATACTCACAAAAGAAAAACAATGAAAAGGGACAGAAAAATTAACAAAAGACGACAACAGCAAAAATCACCCACAAAAGTGCCACAAACACCACCAAAGGTTCCTTCATCTCCTTGAGAAGGCTAGAGCTCCAACATCAAATACAGAAATTAGCTCTAGGGGTTTATTTTATATTGATCTAGGTTTATTATGGTTTATGACGTGCATGCCCAGAATCAAGGAAAAAGCGACACTTGGAAGAAAGTTTCAAAAATAGTAAGTGTGCCACCTTCAGGAAACTAATGATGAATCCCTATTTTATAGGTATTTAGTTTTTATTTTTTGTGTATAAAATATTTCAGTGAAAATCACATTGAGGAATATTTCTTTTCTTTTCCTTTTTATTTTCTTATTTTTCAAGTAATCGGGCACGAACGCTGCCATGAAATATTGTGTAGCTCCCAAGGTCTGGGAAAATCCTTGACTTAGTGCATTTCACAATTTTTGAGCTCAAGGGATGCTTTGCATATTTTATGAGCACAAGGATAGTCTCCAATATAGAACTATGCAGTTTCCAAGATCAAGGGTAACCTTCCATTCTAATTTTTTCAATGAGGCTCATCATGGTTGACCTTCCTTCCAAGGCTGCGTAATTTATGGAGGGAAGACCGGAAATGCGAAAAAGTAATGTGAAGGGTTAGCTTATGCGTGAGAGGTATCAAACCAATATCAAATCATCACAAGCACAACTGAAAATATGAGTCTTGATCATAGCATGAATACTTGAAGAGAGTAAAAGATAGGCTCCTGTGGATAGAAGGGAAGGCTCCAAAATCAAAGCATGGGAAAAAAATTGTAGGGTGGTTATAGCAGCTACAACACCCCTTAGAGAGGATAATTTTTAAGTCGTTGATCTATATTTTCTTCTTCTTTGTCCGTTGTTTGCATAATTGTATCATATAATCATAAGTACAATATTCAACCTATAATGTTTGTCATTCCATAGTCAATAATCATTGCCACAACCTACAACCACTACCCCTACAATGTGTTCTCACCATTTTCACTACAATCAATGTCATAAACACTTTGGAAAAATTTCATAGAAGCAAAAATCACTAGTTATTATGTTGCTACCCATACTCTACTTCTACTAGTGCATGAATATCATCACTCAATCCAGTTCTTGGAACCTGTTTTCACAATGCATCCAAAACCACTTCAACTTGGTCATAGCCTCTCAAAATATATAGATGGAATTATAGTGATAAAATAAGTGCCAATAGGGCATCACCCATATCTAATTATATTAATCTCTAAGACCTAATTTCCAAGATTATTTGATAACTCAATAAGGAAAAATATTGACCCCAAAATCTCATAAAAACCATGTAAAAACTATATCAAAATTAAAGGTTCTGCAAAACATCCTTTTTTGGGTATGCTTCTATAGAATTCCCTTTCTCCATTGACATATCTAAAATGTTCCTATCAAAATTTTCCAATGACACAACAAAATTGCTACATATAAAAAGAAAAAAAATATTTTGAAACCAAACCCCTCAACAAGTGGGTCGAACTTAGGACCTCAGATTTCCCAACGAAGCTCTATACCAATTTCTCTACCTTTTTATTTTTGTGAGGTAACGCCTCCAAGATTAATTTATTTAAGATCAAATCTTCATATGAAATGGGTACGAGGCCTAATCATTTGATGAATCAAAACATAACCAATATTCATTTAGACTATTGGGTCGTCTGCCTATCTGTAACAAATCTGTGTTGGGTTTCACCAACACAATCAACAATAGTCACTATAGATAAACCATAACCAAAACCTTCGTGATGAATGAATTCTTCACAACGACACTTAAACTATACAATTTGATTGAATTATGTGTGGTTTTGAAGGAAAGAGAATTAGTATATATAAGGGTTCAATTTTTTCTCGTGCTGAGAGGGCGACCAAAGTCCAAGCGATAATGGTTGGAAGGCTAATGCTTTGACCAAGGCTGACAGGAGCCATATTCCCATGTATCATATGGTCATGAAATTTAGGGATTATGAGTGATTATTCCTAGGCTTAGATTGTTATTTTCAATATGAACTCATTTATGTAACCATGCCTTAGGACTAGGTCCTTAGGCATCCTTTGTCTCCCACATAATGATGAAATCATGCCACATGGAAACCCGAGAGTGGTGTCGTGTGTCGCCCATTTTCGGGAATCCCACCAATCAAAAGTTTCCATTTTTCCTTCCCACATGGTGGCAGTTGGTAGTGCCACATCATAATGCTAACATGTTCTACCAAATTTTTCCATATCTTCCAAATCATGCCTTGTAAACTACCACCACAAGTCCAAGATGTTGTGTCATTAATGAGTGGGTATGAGAGCCACGCGTTGTCCATGGTACAATATATGTTCAATACAATTATGCATAGTTTTGATACATAATTGGGAAATATATCCTCCTTTATATGATTTCCATGTGTCATCAATCTATTAGCTTTAAGATATGTGTTAAGAATCATGTAATGATCTATACCAACATTTTTTGTTTACCAAAAATTTTGACTTAGTTTATTGGCATTAAAAATCATGCAAGGAAAGCCAACATCCATCCTTGACTTGATTAGTGTATGGGGGATGCACCAGTGAGGTGCACACTCTTTAATATTTAATTTTTTTGATTTTTTCCCTATATTTTTCACATCCAACTAGTGTTCATATTCAAATGGCCATAACTTTTCTTCGAGAGGATTTGTTTAGAGCATGATATATTGTTGGAAAGGTATCGACAAGACCTAGAAGACCTGACATTTTAAGGATAATTTGAACATAATAACCACATAAAAAACTCAAATAACTTAAAGCACATTTATATCCATTTTATGAGATCCTATAATACAAATATATATCATACTAATTCATGGAGAGCCTTGTTGCTTCATTAGGAATCATGAATGACGTTGATGTTGTCTTGAACCTTCCTTTTAACATGAATGAAGTTTTGTTGTCATCAATGACAACACTATGTGAAAATATCTCTCAATTCTTCAATAATTCAAACACCATCATACATTGATGGACATCAATGGTAATTGATGTCAATCAATACAAAATCTCCTCCTGTGTCAATGCAAGGCTTGCAATCTCTCCCTCTGAAAATGCCTTCCACTATAAAGGTCAATATATCAATATTTTCAATATCTCCACCTTTGGCATAAATGGTAAAGGGTAATTGACATATATTGAAACTTCAATTCTAATTAGTGAACATGGTCCTGCATAAATATATGTCAAAACTTCATAATCTCTTCTTGGATAATCCTATGGGCCACTCCAAACCTCACTAGTTTCTACACTAAAATTATGATAGAATATACCCTTGAGACAATGCATTCACTCAAGATCATAGTTTCTTTGATAATTCTAAATTCTCTCCCTGAGACCATGCTTTGATTGTCGATCATATTTTTTCCTATACTTATACAATAGCCCGCTAAAAATATGCTTCCTTAATTTATAAGTGCCCATCATCTTTGCATTTTTCAAACTTCCTAGGAAAATATCAAAGCAACTTATCCTTCTTCTTCATATGAGGTTTAAACATAAATTTATGTAAAAATCATTATTCTAGAGACTTTTATATTGAGCATGCCTACTACCCGCCTCACAAATCCTTTCTTTACACCTAAAATATCATCATCAAGTTATTTCAATCAATGTAAGGGTCAAGGTCACATACTACCCTCATACATGTAGTTTATTATTCACTTTTGTATTTTAAAAAATGATGATATTGAAGAATATTTCTTCAAGGGATTATATCTAACAAGGCATACCTAATCGAGGTCCTCTTTGACCTCTTCTCTATCTACTAGTATTGATAGGATTTCCATTTTTGTTGTACCATCAAGATTTCAGTCTACAATCTCATTACATAAGACCACTATTGTGACATATATGGAATTGAACATTTAGCTTCAACACTTCTAGAAATGGCTGAGTAATTCTATTAATTTGGTCCACATGTCTCCATGTAGGTACATAATCATATCCTATATACCTCACCACATCATTGGTTTTCCAATCCTTCACTTTGTGTCCAAACTTTGAGCATGAGAAACAAAAAATGAAGAAATTATTTTAATATCTAGATATAGAAGGAAATCTTGACCTTATGGAGTTACTTACTGGAGGAGACATGTTCCCTTGTTGATCAATACCTGCTTCAACGTTTCATATAGATACTTTCTAAGGAGTCATATTTTGTTATTTATTTTGAATTCCTTCATCATTGTTGCTTGTGAATGGTTTTTTATGAGTAATTCACTGACTACTTTTCGATACCTTCATTATTGTTTCTTGTGGATGCATTCTCTTAATTTCTATTATGACCCTTCATGTAATTGTCTTGAGTGTTATTCAAATGAAAATTCCTGGTGTGTTGCACATTTTACTCATATATTGAAGGAAACTATTGTTACATGTTATCAATATCTAATCAATCATCTTAGGGTTATCTTCATTTGATGATCTTGGGGGGACAATATTTTTGGGGCCTCATAATTTCCTTATAGCTAAGACCCACTGTAATAAGCAGGGACCTCTGCATGATGAGAATATGATCTAAGGATATATTACCTTTGTGGAAATTTGAATTGAGTCATTCCAATTCTTATCCCAAGAGGATAACTTCCTCTTCGATACCTTCACATATTTTTTCTTTCTCATTTAGTTGTTCTTAAAAATACTTATTTACTATTTTTGGTTCTTCTAATTTAACTTTGAGAGCTAGAATGGTTCATCATTTAGACTCTTTTCTTGAATTCGTTTCATGAGATAGCCTTCATTTTTATGAGGATATTTATCTATTTCAGTGCACTTAATTGTTATCCTTCATAATCAAGTTCTTCTTTAAGATATTTCGTCTCAACAATGAATAATATTTCAGCCCTTTCTTCATCGGTTCCACTTTTGTTTCTTTGATTGTAACTTGTTTCTTTGAAGAGAAAATCATTTTCTTACTGGCTTGTATTTTCTTTTCATGCTTAGATTTCAATCTTAAATAATCATCACTATCATTCATCTTACAATAAGGAAATTTATACTCATAATAACCTATCCTTCCACTTTCAAAACATTTGAAAGTAAGCATACCTTTGAACAAGGTGGTTCCTATTTTGAACTTTCGATCAAATTTGGATTTCTATTCTATGGAGGAATTGTCTTTTTGAAAGAAATGATATACAATATTATACCATTTTATATATTCATAATGGATTTTATTGGTATTTGATTCGTACAGTATGTATATATTATTATCATTCCCGATAGCTTTAGCTACTAGTTTGACAATGTTTGAATTTCAAATCTCATATAGATTGGAGTTGAATATGATGTCAAAAACTTGATCACACATATAAATGGCATTACAAATATTATTCTCTAATCCTTCTATGTATAAAGTATCATTGTCCTTGAGTATTCATTATCGACATACCACTTATCCTTTTTCTTTTAAGCGTATAATATGAGGCCAAAAAAAATATGTTTCTCCTTTCGTACTTTAAGTGAGCACTTTTCCTCTTCTTCAGTGACCTTATTGTTGTAGTGTATTTGGTGCATGGGCAGACAAAATACATTGTGCTTGATAGGGGAGGTTTTTTTCCTACAAGCAAGTAACATGTAAATTGGTTTTTTATATTGTTAGTGGAACAACATAACATGTAGTAAACTAAGTAAAGAACATAGCATGCTACGATAAAGGAAAAATAAGAAAAATAATACTCATGTACAATAACAAGCTCAATCGAGTCAAACACACTAATAATCAGAACGGAGAACTCTTACCCTTTTATTAGTTGCCGATGGTATAAGAGAATAAGATGCTAAATAACTTGCAATGAATCCCTAGAGCTATGGAGGTCTAATATTCAAGGCAAGGGGGTCTCTTCCCTTTAAGCTTCTTACAATCCTCTCTCTCTCCTTGACAGATGGTAGAATATTGGACACTTGGTGAACTTATTCTCTTGGATTGAGGTGTTGGATGGCCAACAGTTGAATCCTTCCACTCCTTGCTGCTTGTACAACACAATACTAGTTTTCTCTCAAGCAATTTGTCGAGCATAACAATGTGTTCTTATACTTCTCTTCCCATGGTGGTATTTTATAGGCAAATTTCAAATTTTCCCTCCCTCTCTTAGTACAATATGGATGTTGACACAAGAGTGGGAGGTTGATTCCTTTGTGTGATTCACTTAAGGCCTTAAGGTGTCTCCAATGAAGCTATACTTGGCTTGCCTGAGTGCAAATCTTCTTCTTCAAGTGTGCCAAGTGGTCTCGGATGGTGAATTTTCACATACCCAGGACCGCACAACTATCTGAGGTAGAACCACGATGATATTTGTTGCTATCAAAGAGCAGGCTGTGCAAATCGCTTAGGGTAAGTGATTTTTGTGCGCTATTTGATAAATTCTCTTGCTTGACCTTAGGAAAAGTTGAAATTTTCAGATCTTGTAATTTATTTCTTCCTTTTAAATCCTTATATGTACCTTTTGTTTGACATCTCTTAATGTCTTTTCCTTGTACGATTTTCCAGTGATAATAATTTCCCCATAATGTATGAGTTATAGGAATAAATGTATAGCCTAAATACATTATAGTTTCTTTTTGGTATAATATGGTTGAGTGAGAGAGAGATTAGCTTGTGTGAAACCTAAGGTTGGAGACCCCTTGCCGTGAGTAAGTGAGGTACCATGCTCTGATGGAAACCTGCAAGAGATAAAATAAATACAATATTTCTATGAGGCAGACATGTCCAATTGTCATGATGCTTTGGCAAGTAAAAGCTTATCTGACAGATAGAGGTTCTACCTGTGTCACTTGTGTGGTAGTGACCTACTATTTGGTTAATGACAATGGTTTCTGACACCCTCAAGGGAGCTTTTATTTCATAGTAAGTTGAATTTGGTGCCCACATGCATAATCTTGGTATGGCATGTTTTTAGAGTAAAATCTCAATGTATGCATGGGTTTATGACTGGGAAATTTCCGTGTAAGAATTGTTTAAAGAGATGCTTATTATGGCACGGGTCTTCGACAAATTATGACAGAGTGCAATTGTTGTGAAGTACAATAACATCATTACATGAAAGACTGTGTTGTAGTCAAATGTTAAAACGATAGATGACATCAATGAGAAATGAAGACTCCCATAGTGCCATCCGAGGATGCCCCTATTGAGGTGAGGAGCCATCCAAGGTACTACCTCCTTCTTGGAAGATGATTGTTGAAGTCAAAAAGAAGGAGGCCTCAACTGACCTACAGAAGTACTGATAGAAGGGACCATGTTCTCTGATGTAGTATGTGGGGTGTGATAGGCTAGCATAGGCATGATGATGAGAAATGGTTGTAACTAATAATGGAAGCAGCGACAATCATAACAATTTCTGGTGAGGAAATCCCTGGGGTCAGTAGGGCATCTAGGGTGGGTATGTTGTTTTTATAAGTGTCATGGTGGGGTTGGGTAAAGAATAAAAATCTTCGACCAAGGGTGAGTAGGGACTACTTCCAGGTGAGAAATGTGGATGGATGGGTGGGAATTTTCTCCTAAAAAATATTTGTACACTTTCCAAAAGAATATAGAACAACTTTGGATGTACAAGCACGGAGATGGGTGCCCCAGTAAATATGAAAATGATCACTCACTTATGGTGTGAGGAGGGATTTTTTGCTGAGGGTGGGGGCCCCATTGGTTAGTCTCAATGTGAGGGTGGTGAAGCGGATGTAAAGTGTCGTAGATGGGATATGCTGATGGTGGTGTGGTAGGACAAGTGTGAGAGGTGGTGGTGTGTATTTGATCTTCTTATGAGAATGTCAGTCTGGGAAGGGGGTTTTATCGTGACATGGGAAAAACCTGAATTTATGTATGATGAATGAACATAAAATTCTTCCCAGACTTTGATGTGGTGCCCATGGCTCCCAATTTTTGATATATGGTCTGCTTGAGTGATGGACGCCATAGAGGGTGACGCTCCACCGACCGACGAGAACACTTATCATATGTAAGGTGGGGTGACGATAAACATTGTCGGGTGATTGGAACCTATGGTTGATTCTTATGAAGAAATGATGTTAAGATATGTAAAGATTAAGTGGGGAGCCTATCATGCTAGGTGTAGAACGATACCCACTCTTGTACCTTCAATGGTTAGGGCAACAGGTGATTTTTCGTGCTTCTAACACCTGTAACCAATACCCCAAGTGAAAGAATATTTTATATTCAAGTATATTGAAAATAACATTGAATTAAAATAAATAAGATAGCGTGTACCTGTTATAGCTGAAAAAAATGATTTTTTCTGAGGCGTGGATGCATGAGGCCGAATTTGGACGTGATGAGGTGCTAATAGTTGTGTTTCTTTTGGTTTTGCAATTAGGAATTCTAAGCTCCCATTATGGACTATTGAACTATCAAACAAGGATGATATATATGTCAATATGGATCATTTTATTTCATTTTTGTCATTTGAGAGGTTGAGGTTAGAGTTGAGCCCCTACTGCCAAGACTTTCTTGTTGTTGCGGTCGACCTATCTACCCGCGATTCGCACTGTCAATGTAAGATAGTGCCCTGAACGTCCTATAATTCATTTTTTTCATTTTTGTCTTGGGGGGTTCATACAAATCTGGTTTGTATGTATAACTGTCTCTTTTTTTCCTTGATCAAGCAGGTGATCAAGGCATAGGAGTGTAGACCTCTCGGGGAAATAAACTTTCCTACGAGGTTATCGTGCATGGCTAACTCTTTGCACGAAGACTCGCGTATATTTTCTTGATACAACATGAAATCATTACGCCTGTGTAGAAAACATGTGCGATGATGAGGCAAGAAATTTTTCGCTTAAAATTTTTTATTTTTTGGTTTTTGAGTCATTAATTGGGTTTTGTTTCATGATGGGATGTTATGGCGTGAGCGCGATTGAGCTGATTTGCACGTTATTGTGGCACAGGATGTCAATGGATGGAGGCTCCTGGCACAATGGGGCCTACTCGAGGTTTTAGATAACGATCTCCTGAGATCACAAGACAGCCTGCTTCATTTCCTGGTCCGTTGCTGGAATAAGAGACCTAAGGTGATGGTCCTGCATAGTAGAGACATCGCCATCCATCCATAGACAGATGTGTAATTTGTGATTTCCTTACTACCGCAAGACGAGGCCGTTCCACACCCACTGCTGCTTGGGAGGGTGAGTATCTGGCATTGGGTGGCACATAACTATGGTGGTTAGCGTCTTTCTCAAGGGTGTGTCCTTATCACATCGGTGACTGACCTAGCTAAGTTGTGTCCCTTAGAGATGATAGTTCCCTTAACAGGGTCGTCATTTCCCAATAGGACGTCAGGACCACATATTGGTGTCTCGCACCGACTCGAGGCTGGTCACTTTTATGATTGGGCATGCCATGTATACGATGGCATGGTGACGCAACTAGGGAAGGTCTAGGGATGATCTTCGAAATTTTTTACATATGCAAACATTCTCTGTAGTATTATGTTTGAGAGGGTGGTGATGTTGCGACCTATCGTGCCAGTGCCTATTGGTCCTTACGGGATCCTCGGATGTGATAATGGGCACCCACGATGCTTCATGGCAGAGGAGGGGAGGCGGGTCGACACTGGGATGTGACCATGTAGGCATGGTTCCAGGAAATTCAGCAGATGTTTATGAACTATCCATACTTGGGGTGGATTTCCATGGAGATCTGGATATGGTTCTTCCTGTTGGTTATGTGTGGGGTCCCATAGGTATGTCTCTTTTATGTTTTTCTACATTTTTTGAGTATTTTATGATGTGTATATTTATGTCTATTATGTTGACACTGACACTATCCTTGTTTCTCTTGCAGATGTGTCAGCGCCTGTGCGTCTTATTACCCACTTGGTGGGGAATCAACCACCAATGAGGGTTCTAGGTGGAGCTACCCAACCCCAAGTTAGGGGGAAGGGTGATGGTGCTAGTCCCTCAGGCAAGAGTAAAAATGCTACTACTAACGGGGGTGCTTCTCTTCTTGCTCGCGCTGAGGAGACTGAGGCGCGAGTAGTGGTGGTTGAGGAGTAGCTAGCTGTTGTTGAGGCTTTCTCAACAGACTTAGCTAATGCTTGGGGTCGGGTGGAAAGGTTTACCCAGGGTATGCTGACCCGGGGTTTTTTGGATGACCTGGACAATGCATGGCTCGAGGCACCGATGGCTCGAGAGAGGGCGTATTATCCTACATTGTGCCATGTGGAACTTTATATTTTGGATGCTGCACCTGTACTAGCACCGGGTGCAAATGTTGGTCCAAAGGATTCACCTAGTGAGGCTTAGACCTAAAGATGTTGTGTATTTAGGAAACAACCCCTTATGAGGATGCTTCCCTTATTTTTTGATGACATCTATATACATTTTTTGGCTGACCTGTGGGTGGGAGACATGACTTGTATATTTTGACTCACACACACACACACAGATATATATATATATATGCAATAGACACACATCATCGGAGGTACCTAACGAAATACATATCTCGCATATATATATATATATATATATATATATATATATATGTATGTATGTATGTATGTATGTATGTATGTATGTATGTATGTATGTATGTATGTATGTATGTATGTATGTATATATATATATATGCAAGACATGTATTTTTGCAACTCTGATGATGTGTCTATTGCTATTTTGTTTTATGGATGTCGTGTACGTTTGTTGGAGATCTCTTTGTTATGTTTTTTGCTTTTCTACAGATGATGGTTTATGCAAGATGCGTTCCAGTCTTGAATGTGATTAGATATGCGACCCACTGTCTGGTTTTGATTTCTTGGTATATGTGTGAATGTAATATGATCAAAATGACGACTTAATCTTCATACATGAAAATATTTTCTAAATAGTTGAGAATCTCGTACATCAAATTCTTGGTTTAGCTACGAAACAACAGATGGGAATCAAGGTAAATATGTAGATCACGAATTCCTTGGTTGAAGAAATCACTCAGCATCCTGATGACTGCATCATATTATGCCTGATTATTGGTGGTTGATCCGATGCATAGTCAGTTGGTGAAGAATGGCGATCGATTAGGATAGTAAATGGCCAAGGCGATTGCTCCTAAATTTTGAAACCATCGTAATGCTTCATCAGTGAATAAAAAATAATGGATGGGGTGGCAATCCATATGTGAAACCAGAGCATGTTTTTAGAATAATTATTTGATTATTGTGATCATCGAAAAAACAGATGATGCTACATGCATCTTATCTCCAGGGTTGAGGCCTCCTGGCCCTTATGGGTAAATTTTTTTTAGGTAGAGCCCATTGATGGGTTTAGCTAGGAATGTACCGTCGCGCTCTAACAAGATGTATGCCCCATTGACGAGACATTTTTTTTATGATGTAGGGACCTTTCCATAATGTTTCTAATTTCCCTTGTCGTAGGGCCTCTTTTGCGACGTCATAGCAGAGGACTAACTCTCCCTTGGTAAATGACTGATGGATGATCTTGTGGTCAAACAAATATTTTCCCCATTTTTTATGTGCCTCGTTTTGTTAGAGCGATTGTCATTAATTTTCGTTGGTGAGTTCTAGCTGTACCAATTTATTTTCTAAAGTTTGGGTATCATCGAGGAGTTCGATGGTGGCATTCAAGTTGGGGATTTCATGTTCGATGGGAATCATGGCTTCGACCCCTTACACTAGCTGGAAGGATGTGAATCCTGTTGATTTTTTAACTACCGTGCGATATGCTCACAGGGTGGAAAAAACCATATTGTGCCAATTTTTCTTATGGTTATTCACCGTACATTGTAACATTGTTTTGAGCACTTTGTTGATAGCTTCTACTTGTCCATTGGAATTAGGATAGTATGGTGAGGCGAATTCATGTGTGAATCGTAGGTGGTGAGACAACTCTTGGAACATTTTGTTTTCGAAATTATTTCCACGATTGGAGACTAACTCTTTCGACACCCTGAATCGCGCGGTCACATGGTTAAATAGAAATTGTGCCACGGTTTCTACCATGTTGTCATATGTGGGCATTGCTTCTACATATTTGGTGAAATAGTCAACGATGAAGATGATGTATTTGTGGTTGCCAGATGACACAGGGTTGCAAGTCATGAATTCGATCCCCCATTTATAGAAGGGAACGACTACAATGACCAGGTGTAGAGGAGCGAGAGGTGCTCTTTCCTTATGAGAAAGGGGTTGAAATCGGTCACATCTTTTGACTACCATGATGCAATCACAAAATAAGGTGGGCCAAAAATAGGCCGCAAAACTTTTTGGGAGGTAGCCATTCCAGAGAGGTGGCCACCACAAGCTCCACTATGAGAGTAATTGAGGGTTTTCTTAGCTTGGTCGTGCATGAGGAATTGGCATAGGATGGTATTGATGGCTCACTAATAAAGGAAGTCTCCTATAAGGAGGTATCGGGGGGACTGGTGGTGTATGTACCTTCAGTCATCACGTGTGAGATTTGGATTTAAATTTTGGGTTCGTAATAATAAGAGGATATCTTCGTACCAAGGATCGTTAGTCGACACTAGAAAGAGATGCTCATCTAGTAGTGAGTCATTGATTAGGGATCCTTTACTTTGATTTGGGAGGTCAGTGATGAACTCAGCTAAGATCAAAGCTTTCTTGCTCTTGGGGGAGCTAAACTATAAGTTGAACACCTACAATATGACTACACGACAAGCATATTTGTGGTTCATCAAACGACGGGTCAGCATGTATCTAATGGGGTTGATAACTGCAACGACTGTTGTAGTCTGCAATAATGTAGTGACGAAGCTTTTCATGTACGTGTATAAGGGCTAGAGCATTTTTTTCTTCGGTTTCATACCTTTATGCGGGTCCTGATAATTTTTTGCTAATGTAATAAATTACGTGTTCTTTACCATTTGGTCCATCTTGGATTAACACCCCAGCTAAGGCTTTTTCTGACGCTGACAGATATAGGGTGTAATCTTTCTCATAATTTGGTGGACTGATCAATGGGGCTGAAGACAATGCGTCTTTCAGTGCCTCAAACGATTGTTGTGATTGATCGTCCCATTTAAGTAGGATATCCTAACAAAGAAGGCGTAGGAATCCATACACGCAAGTGGCATAATCTAGGACAAAGTGGCTCCGAAAATTGGCTTTCCCCTACAATATTTGGAGTTGCTTGAGGGTACGTGGTGGTGGCACCTATTTAATATCCTAGACCTTAATGGGGTCCACTCTAATCCCTTGTTGGGATATTATAAAACCTAATAGTCAACCTGCATTGATGCAGAAGATGCACTTGATAGGGTTCAAGCATAGGTTGTACTATCGACATCTATGAAATACCAACCGTAAATATTCTAGATGATCACTTTGCTTCTTGGATCGAATAGTGAGGTTATCCAAGTAAGCTAGGATAACGTGGGATAGGTCATGGAAGATATATTTCATGGCCTGCTGAAATGTGGCTCCAATGTTTTTAAGACCGAATGACATAAATTGGTATGATAAAGTGCCCCACGGGGTGCTGAATGCTATCTTGTATCGATCAATATGCTGAATTTGAATTTGATTATACCCTGAGAAATTGTCCATGAAAGATAGGGCCTCATGTCCGATGCAAGCGTTGATGACTTGGTTGATAAACGAGGTAGGGTAGTTGTATTTTTTATAAGCTTTGCTCAAATCTTGGAAATCAGTATAGACACGAATGGTGCCTAGTTTTTTCATGACGGGAACAGGGTTGGAAACCCATGATGTGTAAGCTATGGGGTAGATAAACCTAGATTTGTAAATCTTGTCTATTTCTCGCTTAATTTATTCTGCCCTATATGGGTTTAATTGACATTGTTTCTAGTGTACTAGTGGTATGTTAGACAAGGTGTCAATATGGTGCTCTACAATAGTGGGACTAAGCCTTGGAATTTCTGAATAATCCCATGAAAAGATGTATCTATACTCTTGCAACAAGTTTGTTTAAGATATTACTTCGTCTGGGGAGCATGCTAAGCCTAGTGAGATTTCTTCGATTTTTCCTGGGTTTGTAGATATATTTACCCTGATGGTTAGTGAAATATTGGACATGTTCCTTTCTTCGACCACGTCGGGCGCATGGATGGAATTTTTGAACCAGTCGAATTTTCCAGATGGGAAGAAATATTTTGATTTGATAGCACATATCTCTTGGTTTTCTAGGTTGTTCAGGCCAAATGTCTATTTGGGAAGAAAAAACGAGTGTTGATGCATTTCATCCCATGTACAATCGGGTTCCGTAATGGCCTCCAAAATATCCTCATCTAAATGGAACAAGGTATCTAAGGGGGAGTGAGTTTGTGTGAGGCCGTGACAAGGTGGTTCGAGCTAAATAGAGCTGGTTGATAGACACAAAAAAGATTCCATAGCTGACGTTGTGGAACCAGGAGAGGTCAACAAGGTCCAGACAGATTGGGTTTTCACCGTCAATGGTAGAGCTACTTTTGTAGTTGCAGTAGTCTCGATAGTAATGAAAGATGAGCAGACAACACAAGTCATGGTTCCTATGCATGATGAGATGAATCGTATGTGTTTATACGTGTCATCAACGTTAGGTGGTGGAGGAATTTCCATTCTGGTGGCTTGCGATAAAGCAAGCTTAGGTTCTTCACATGGCGTACTAAGGGTACATGCACATTCCTGGATTTGGAAGTTGTGCTGAGTGTAGAGGCACCTAAATGTTTCCATTAATGAGGATGACCCTATTTACTGATTATGGCTAGTGAAAAAGGTGCCCAGTATCATGGTGTTTATCAAGTAGATGGTATGAGAATCGACGCTATTCTTTGTCCTTGAAGTGGATGCTTGGAAATGATTGTGCATTAGGGCATGGTTCCATTTTTTCCATCTGTGAGTTTTTGGTTTTAGTGGGTTTAGCTCCTTTGGGGAGGTTATAAATAATGCTTTTTTTGTTGCTTATAGCCTTGGGAGGTACTCACAACTCATCGTATGGTGGGATTGTGAGAAAATCCTACAATAGAAGTGCATGATCTTCTCTTGATTAGAGAGATTTATCTGTCAGATGGGGGTGACAATGTGAAGGTTGTTTGTAAGTTTCTTCACCTTCTTACATTGATTGACTTGGTGGTTGATTCTATCACATAGCCTATATTTCGGCCTTGGCTAGTCATGGGCCCTGCTAGGATGGTGGGTTTTCTTAGCTCTCATAATGTTTTGGTATTCATGGGGGACAGGCTGCCTTGGGACAGGTTTCCTTGTATTAGGCAATCTTGGCTCTAGCCAACCATATTCCAGCATTTCTCCTCCAATGAGTGTATTATTTCTATTAGAGGGGAAACCTATAAGATTTAAGTATAGTGTCGAGTCTGATGGTTGCCTTGAAAGACCAAAAAAGATTTTCTTTATTCGATATTTCCTTCCGTTTGGGTTCCTGAAGTGATTGGATACCATTTGCAGAGCAATTATAGGTTCGTTCATTGGGTGACGAAATGATTATGTGTGTTTCATAATGCACATGTTGGTCTTATTTATGGAGGGTAGTTGGGGATCATGATGTGCCCATTTACTGGCTGCTTTTCCGCTGACACGAAGAGAATGGACCTGCTTATTGCATCTTCTTGCATTGTGGAGCTTTCCATGGATCCCATATTAGATCCTACTACTAGGGAGAGGTATACTATGGCCGTGCGTAAACTGTGTAGCGTTGAACATATTCATGGGATATAATGGAAATGATGAATGGGGTGGTCGCTAGAACACACCCGACACAAATAATCGACGGCTCATAGGTTGTCACAGTATACGGGGTCCAGAGGATACCATAAATGAAACAAATCTAGGGCTACACAGTCAGCAATGAAATGATCGAGTTCATCACATAGTGCACACTGTTGGATCGACAGTGGAGGGCGATACCAAGGGGGAGGTGGTCATTCAGGTGACTGCCTCACTGCTTGTAGGTACAGTATGACTCGAGGTTCTCCCTCATCCATCTGCATGGGTGGATTTGAGGGATCCTGTTGGTATGATTTCTCTAGGGTGTGCTAGGCATCCCTATATCGTGGCATCTTTGGGCAGTGATGAGTGTAATTCCCATCATGGTCACAGATTGTGTATGTGTGGTTGGTGTGTAATGATTTCCCTTGGTTTTTCATGGCGTGTTACTTTTTATGGGAGTTTGGGGCCATGAAATTTCTTTGGGTGCTTTGAAGAGCTTTTAATTCATCTATCTCTGGGAAAATTTTATTAGCATCGCCTATGGTATCACATAATGCACAGGGTTTCAATGCCCTAAATATGTTGGGGTTTTCGATTTTCATCCCTTTTTTATTTTTTTCTTGTTCATTTTGGCTGGTGCTCCTATGGGCGGTTCGTTAGCCACTGTTTCTTCCTCAGGGGTGATAGGGATTAACCCTGTAGAAGTGATGCTAAGACTTCCTAGCATTTATGGGCAGACTAGGTACCACATAGGTATTGCGAAAGCCATATTTGGCAATGTGATAGTTTTGATGACTTGTATTGATAGAAAACCAGTTGGGGGGTATAAAATGGTGTTTGGGCGATGACGTGGGGTAGGAAATCCGTGTTCGAGGCTTTGGTTTCCATACTACTAGTCTCCATCTCTGAGCTGGTCTCGATTTTTGGTGATATCATGATGCAAACATGTGCCTCTATGACGTCTGGGACCACTTCTGGTCTAACAGGGGGATCTCTTAGGATTAATGAAGGTTTGAATTAACTAGGGCCATATTCTTGGTACCACATGAGCGGCTCCGAAGTTGTCTCTACGTAAGGTAGAACAACATCGACATCTGTCATGGGTTTCTTATCATAGTATGTTAATTGGTCAACAATGATGATTTGATCCTCGTGGCGGAACATCATCACCTAGAAAATGAAGGAGGCTATGGTAGTCATGGCGTACATATAACTCCACCTAAGGAGCATATTGTAGTCAAGCTAAGCGTCCAAGACTTCAATGTATATGAGTACCATTTTTCCGGCCAAGTAAACAGAGACATTTTGATACACACTGATAGGAGAAGAAGGGCTCTCATTCTATGCTCTGATCATGATGTCGGATTGCTTCAGTTCGGGTGATCCCAACTTCTGCCAAACTGACTTGGCATGATGCATGTAGATGCACCTTCATCAATGATACATCGATGTATGGTGATATTTTGGACAGACACCAGTATTTGAAAGGGGACCAATGAAGGAAGAATAGGGGTGGCCTTGTCTATGTCAAAAGCCATTAGGCACAAATCAAAAGGGTTTATGGTGCCTAATGCAGAAAGTAAGGCTTTTGGTTGTTTTGGGAAATATTGTAGGACCTCTAAATTTGACATGGTAGTGAGATATCGTGCTAAATAATCCATGATGTTGTAGCTACGGGGCACTTTTGACTCGTGTCTTACATGCCTAGTTGGGCCCTTAGCCATCTTTTCAAGTGGTTCAATAGGTATTTTGGATATACTCAATGGTGCAGTGGGTGCAATTGTGCTTGCCCCTGACGAGTTGGTGTCTAGGGGGGCGTCATAGTTTCGATTCCTTGTCTAGAAGAATATTTATTCTCCAATCATGTAAATTTCATGGTTTCCATTCCCGTAATCATTTTGGGATGGTTGTTGTTGTTGGGTATCAATCACTCCTTGGTGGGGGAAGGGCTCCTGCATTACATCGGTCTGTTGTGTAGGTCCCCCTTGTCCACAGTTACCCTAAGGTTTTTTTAATTTATGGAGTTCAGAAGAGTGATGAGTATAATGTTCGTAATCACCACATATAACAGAAGAATGGTCTGTCCACAGACTGGACCTCTTTTTATGCCCTTCAGAGTTGTTGGTTCACATCTGGTTTTAATTTTGGTTGGGGTTTCCCCCAAAGTGAGATCACGGGGGGTATTGTTGGTTACTACCCCTTATCGAAAATATCCCTTCTGTTTTTTCTTAGTATTTTCCCTTGCATCATTAGGAGGATTATTACGATTCTCCTAGTCCTAGGACTGGCACGGCTAAGCCTGAGAAGGTTGCACCAAGTTCACCGTCGTGTTGTTTTATACAGGTTGGTTTTTTACATGGGAGAGGG
The DNA here is from genome assembly GCA_034641835.2 of Pinus albicaulis. Classification (NCBI taxonomy): domain Eukaryota; kingdom Viridiplantae; phylum Streptophyta; class Pinopsida; order Pinales; family Pinaceae; genus Pinus; species Pinus albicaulis. Next base: position 168,038 of record JAXQQM020085828.1, on the reverse strand, counting down.
AATATTGAATTAGGGGAATTTTGAGGCCTTCCTAAGAAAAATGTACAAAAAAATCAACTTTAAAAGAACCAACAGGATTCAAGATGATGATGTCAAACATGGGGGATGATTCACCATTTTTGGAGTAAAAAAGTAAAAATAATAAAGAATAATAAAATAATAAAACTACTTTTTCAACTCATATTTTCAAATTATCTCCCTACTGTTTTACTCAAATTACAAGCAGGAGTACTCATTGGATGAAAAATTTAATTCCTCATTCATGGATTACCCATGTTGCATACTTTCGAAGGACCTTGCTACACGAAAAATGAGAAATACATGAAAAAACATGTTTGAAATCACATTTTTCATGTACTTATCATTTTTTCTGTGGCAGGGTCCATCAAAAGTATGCAACATGGGTAATCCTTAGATGAGAAATCAAATTTTGCATCCAACATGTGTTTTTGGTTGAAATTTGAGTAAACCCATAGGGAGATAAGTTGAAAATACAAGTTGAAAAAATAGTTTTTCCTTTTTTCCTTCTAAAATTTGATGATGTATTCAAATATTATTTTATTATTTCCAATATTATTTTATAATTTCCTTAGGAGGCCCATTTTAGACCTTAAAATTCCCCTAGTGTTTTCCCTGCCCCGAGTTGGTTTATGGCTATTGGGGGGAATCTCTTCCATCAGCATTTGTTTCTAAGTATTGGGTTCCCTGTGAGGGGAGGTATGATCCTCCTTGTTGATGGTGGTATGATGACACCCTATTTTTCATATTCTGCAGAGGTGTAGAGTGACTTTGGTGGTAGCCAGGTTGCACGATGTTCTGGTTAGAATCATATGGGTAACTTGGATACTGAATATTACTACCTAGGTGACCTTGGGCCAATGACTCGATCAAGCCATCTGTGGTATTTGACGCACCTGAAAATTCTCTATAATTTTTTACGAGTGGGGCGTTAGGCAGGACATTGTATCCTGAATGAGTGTAAATAAGTTCGAGTTTATGGGCTTTACAAATGACGTCTTTTTCAGAAGTAGGTCCTTGTGTCACCACATGTTTTGAGATATCTTCTATGAGAGCTTCAAAAACAATTCCAGTAGAAATATATTTTCGAGTTTGGCCTTCCAAAAACTGCGACATCACCACAATTCATGGAGGTGGTCCGAGATATAGACAGCTGGCATTTGCCTATAATGGGTCAATAATTCCATCCTCAAATCATGGTGGATGGATAATTGAAAGTATGTGAAGAATGCAGTAGCGAGGGAACTAAAGGTTCCATGTCAAGAAGAAGGCTTCTCAACATACCATTTCATGGCTGATTTGGTTAGGGTGCGTTGAAATAGTGTCAGTCGAATAGCATCATCAATAATAGTATTGGATGAACACCATAGGTGGAAAGTCATAATATGATTTCCAAGGTCCTCTTCATGCTTCACTTAGAATTTTGGTATGCCTGAGGGGAGCTTCATGGGCATGGGGGACCAATTGGGGCTGTGAGAAATGGGTTCATTAGTTAGCTTTGATATATCAGGTAGGTTTAATGATGCTAAAATATGTAGTTGAGTGTTGACCGCCATTGTGTATTGTGGGAACACGTGTATCTGAGTGTGATGATATATGGGGGTTCTCTGGGGAATATTACCCTATGACTGATCTAGAATTATGTAGGAACGCAATAAAATACACAAATGTACATAAACACTGAGATGCAATGGAAATAATAGTTCATTTCATTAATATCAAATAACAGAAATATGATTACAAACATAATGGAAATAAACTAGCTAGGGCACTGGTAGGTTATCTCTGAGAAGAGATGTGGTGGATACAAGCCTCTGAACCATGTTAAAATGAGGCTCGAGGGCCTACTTATTATTGAGAAATAGTGGAAAACCTAAACATCCCAAAACCTAGCCCTAGGAGATGAAGTGCCAATACTATGGGCCCCGTTTGGGTAAATTGTTGTTTCAAGTTTCCCGTGATGTAACTTCGACATACAATCTTTGTTTGACGCGCAACATACCTCATTAGAAATATATATCCAAGGAATACAAATTTTTATGTGAGAAACATTGATCTATGGACCCATGTTGCTCTCAATTTTCCCAAAAAAACATCGTTTAGGGCCTCAAAACGGCTTCAGAAGTTCAAGACCCAAAAAACTGCTAAAAATAATAATTTGTGTCAAAACTGCAAAACTGAAAGAATCGATGGTGGGGGTTAAAATGAAATAGGTTGGTGGCGACCAATATCCACCTGGATCATCAAGGCCTCCAAATGGCTCCGGAAGTTCAGGTCTCGAAAACCTGCTAAAAATAGTAAGTTGTGTTGAAACTGAAAAACTAAAAGAATTGATGGTGCGAGTCCAAAATGGAATAGGTGCATGGCCACGAATATCCACCTAGATCATTCCTCCCTCCTTAGGAAGAAATGGTACCCATTGTGTTAATATCCTCCATGAGAGGAAAATTCTGTTGAACTTGGTATTGGATTTGTCTAGGAGGTGGTGGACCTGTTAGCAGACATGCTAGATGCATTTAATAAATTTTGTTTCCTCAGATAGTGGATGTGTGGATTCTGTCTATTTAATTGTATGAGGTATGGAAATATAAGGAAGTAGTGCGCTGGGGGTCAGATCGATGGAGAGCTTGTCCTGACAGTGTAGAGGAACCTCTGTGGGTGCAGAGAAAATATCCTCGTATTCCTCCATGACTTGTCCATCTGCTACAACCATGTAGGGGAGCCCTATTTCAAAGCTATGGCCACAATATTATTCTTTCCCTATGAGCGATTTGTAAGGAAAATAAATTTCTTGGTTCAGGAAACAATCTTACTTCAATGTTTTGAAATAGTCAAGGAGATGGCAGGAAACGATACTACCTCCGTTATCCTGTAAAATTTGTTTCCCAAAGTAATAAAAACAGAATGAGGCCTAGAATCATACAAAACATTTCACCTCCATAAGTATGGTTGGCCCAATAATACATTATCTACATCAAGAGGAGAAACATCACACAATACCTCATCCGTGAATGGCTTGATGTTGTACAGAAGGCGGCACTGCTAGCAGACGTTGAGATCTCTCCCCAGGTGAAGACACCCAATGGTATACGGTTGCGGGTGTGCTAAGGTCAGTAGGTCATGTCGCTTCATGACCTATGCTGAAATGAGGTTCTTTTGGCTTCCGCTATTGACAAGAATTGTAGTGGAGAACGCTTCACCCACATCTAGGAATGGAAGAGGCACTCCCCCTCCTCTGGGTCCTTGGGATCCTCCCTCTGGAGCTTGGTGGTGGCAACAATTACACTAGGGTCTGCATCAATTATCTACTTCGCTTTTTCATCTCCCTTGTCTAGTTCTGGCTCAGGATCAAAACATGCATCTGATTTGAGTGCCTTCAGTTCGGCCACCAGCGATTGTTTGGCCTGACACTTGTTTGTGGTGTGAGTGGGGCTATTATGAAATTCACACCACTTATCCATGTCCTTATTTGGATTTTTGGTGGTGTTCTGAGTCACCCTGATTTGGCTCTGCAGCCTTTTCTATGGTTCGGGGCGGCTTTCCCTGGGTTCGAATTCGCGCATCCAAAGTCTTGCTTTTTCTTCTTAAATTTCTGCTCGATCTTGGCGGCATATCGATATGTTGTGCCAAGCAAGGCAATGTCGATGAATTCCATTTCCTCTTGAATTTTTCTGCGTAGACAACTGCGTTACATGAGCACCAAATGTCTCTATGAATCTTTAATACCCAACTTTGTGCATAGGGTATGGAACAAATTCGTTAATTCGTGCACATCTTGATCCCTTTGCTACTGCAACATGGTCCATTGGATGTACTTGTCCTCATAGCTCCCCATGGGGTAATATTTTTCCTTGATATCATCTTGGAATGAATTTCAAGTGGGTGCGACTCAGAATAAAGAGGGTTCCCTGTCATGCTTTTGCTCACAGTAGGTTTCCCACCAGTCTTTGACATGGGGGGCATCTTTGAGGAGTGCAAAAATAATATTTTCTCGGTTGGAGAAATCATGGACCAAGAAATAAACTTCCATAAAATTCAAATATCTATCTACAATGTCTACATCTATCTAGCCTTGAAATAGAGGAATGCCAAATTTTACCTGTACCTTGAAGGGAGTGGCACCTCCAGAGTGGTTTTTGGATGCATATGCGCCTTAGGTGGGCAACTGTTGAAGGATCTGAGCAAAGTTATCCATCATCGTATTCATTTGTTTCTCAAGGGCCTCCTCAAATAATATTTTGATAGGATCTCTTGCTCCCTCATCTTTCTTTTCTTTCGCCATGGAAGTTCACTGGGGTTTGCGAGGCTGATCTTTCAAGGGTTCAACCAAATCGAGCCATAATTGCTTATACCCTGACCTCATTGGGGAAATGTAAAGAAAAATAGAGGAAGAATAGACCACTCGAATACCAATGATCTGGATTTATGAAAGAACGCAATAAAATATAGAAATAGAAAAAAACAAAGACATGTCATGGAAATAATACTTCATTTCATTAATATCAAAGAATAGAAATATGCTTACACACGTAATGGAAATAAACTATCTAGGGCACTGGTAACTTATCTCTGAGAAGAGATGTGGTGGCTACAAGCCTCTGAACTATGTTATAATGAGGCTCTAGGGCCTATTTATTATTTTGTGACAATTAACAACCCTAAACATCTAGAAACCTAACCCTAGGAGATGAAGTGCCAAAACTATGGTCCCCGTTTGGGTAAATTGGTGTTTCAACTTCTTGGGGACGTAACTTTGGCATATGATCTCCGTTTGACATGAAACATACCTCATTAGAAGGGTCTATCTAAGGATTATAACTTTGGTGTGATAAACATCAGTCCATGGACCCATGTTTTTCCCAAGTTTCCCAAAAAATGTCCTTTAGTGCCTCAAAACAACTCTAGATGTTTAAGACCCGAAAAACTGCTAAAAATAGTAAGTTTTGTGGACACTAAAAAATGAAAGAACTGATGGAGGAGGTTCAAATGGAATATGTGGGTGGCCACCAATATCCACCTAGATCATTAGGGCCTCCGAACGGCTCTGGAAGTTTAAGACCCGAAAACCTACTAAAAATAGTGAGTTGTGTTGAAATTGAAAACCTGAAAGAACTGATGGTGCAGGTCCAGATGGAATAGGTGTGTGGCCACAAATATCCACTTAGATCAGTCACGTACCATGTTGTGTGTTATTCTAACTCCCCAAAGGTGTAGCACTCCTCTTCCCTATGGGGGTTGTGGGAGGAGCCATGTGTGGTGACCCTGTCAGGGTTTGTACTGGTGTGGTGTTGGGTGACCATTGGGGGTTTCTAGCTAAATATGCCCCGATAAAGGATGAACCAATAATGGCGACGGTGTGTCATTTTTTATGCCTAAATTTTGAAATAACTTACACTCCTTCTTCTAATGGGGGGAGGTCCAAAAGACATCTAGATCGACGAGGTCCTGCTGGGTCTGTTATGGTGTTGACTCAGTTAATTTTGGAAATATTTTTTAGTTTTTTGAGAGAAGGAAGATTGTTACCAAAGAAAATATGATGACATACATTAAAAAAAGTGCAAAATAAAAGGTAATTTTTCCTTTAGAGTAATTCTATGTGATCAAGCAAGAAAAAAATATGGTTTTGGTTGTTTTGTATATGATACTCAAGAAACCTATCAAGGGCTAATCATCCTCAAACCCTTAAATGTAGCTAGGCCTTGCGAAGATATCTTATGATGGGTACTGGGGCTAACGTCCTGAAATAACTGGTGATGCCTTCTAGCAACCGAAGAATCGACCAAGATGAAGGTATCAAGATCTATTGCTTTCTGCACCATCACCTATAGGGAAGGATGCCCTAGATTTGGTCACTAAAGTATCATCGTCCCATGTGAGCGTTTGAGTCTTGAGATAATTATTATTCAATTACCAGTACCGAGCACTAGATGGGTACGGTTGCCCCAAAGGTTACCACATGCACTGGGCCTAAGCTTAACACCCTCTGAAACAGATATGTGTAATGCTCGAGTATTCTATTCTATGGGAAGATAGACAAATTTTAAGCTCCAATAAAAGTCAACATCTATGTTTCAAAATGTAGAATGACCATGGCAGCTTATTATATGCCTACCCCTGATGGTCCTAACCTAAACTATAATTTATTTATGGCCCCTGTGCTAAGAATTTAGAGAGTTCAATTAGTGGTTTGTTTTGAAGAGTCTTAATTTTCTTAAGGTGTGCCTTGGTGAAGCAACCATAAGAAGAGGTAAAAGGTCCCAACACACTCGGTTCCTTTTATTCCAATAATTATTGATGCTTCATGTGTGCTTTGGTGCGTACAATCATAAGTGTTCTAAGATATGGATATGCGGCGATCCTTTAAAATTCTTGTCTAGTTACCCTATGTGTGATTGTTCCTTGCAAAAATAAATAATGTGCAAATGATGGTCCGCTTACACTTTTCCTAGTTAGAGTAGGTTTTTCACTATAGGGAGATGCTCAATTATCTTAATAAAGCTTTCATATGTGTACCCAGGGTCACCAAGAGGTGCAAGGGTGACATATATTACTTTCCTTCTCTTCGATATTTTGGTCATGGTCCGAAATCCTAATGCAAAAAATTGAACTAAACTAATGCAAAAAATTTGAAAAAACAAAAACTATCTAAAGGTGTGTGGATGTATAAGCCACTTACTTTTCTCATAATTATCCTATGTGTTTGGTATCTTTTACAAGAAAATAGTTTTTTCATATATAATTGGTGGATTTAATGCCACTTACTTACCCCTACTTAAACTATGTGTGATTTACAATGATAAAATACTAAAATTAAAAAAAACAGTTTGCTAAGCTAAACTTCAGCAAAAAGTGTCCTAACCAGTCATGAAACACCAAAAAACAATGATGGAAAAGTCGTGATGGGTTGTGAATCACTTTACAACTACTAAAAATGAGAAAAAGTAGTGATAAATGTGCTCATTATCTTTCACGCGGCTTATTTTCGTACAGGAGTGAGATTTGCACATATGTATGGGTTGAATGCACACAGATTTACTATTTTCGAAAACTCCACCTTCTATGAGCCAATTTCTCACTAAGGGTGGCTGAAAAGTGCTGAGGGGAAGCATGAGTGATCTTGCAGCAAGTCTAGGCAGGAGAGAGGACCTGCAATCAACGAGCACTAGCTTAAAAGAAATAAATAAGTGGAGTCGCCATTCCTATCGTAGTGTATCTGGTGCATGGGCAGAGGAAATACACTGTCCTTTATAGGGAAAACTTATTTTCTACAAGAAATTAATAGGTCAATTGGTTTCTTAGATTGTTAGTGGAACAACATAACATATAGTAAAATAAGTAAAGAACATAACATGCTACAATAAAGGAAAAAAAGAAACAAAATACTCATGTACAATAACAAGCTCAATTGCGTCAAACACACTAATAATCTGAATGGAGAGCTCTTCCCCTTTTAGTAGTTTTTTATGGTATAAAAGAATATGATGCTAAATCAATTGTAATGAATCCTTAGAGCTACGGAGCTCTAATATTCAATGCAAGGGGGTATCTTCCCTTTAAGTTTCTTACAAGCCTCTCCCTCTCCTCGATGGATGGTAGAATACTGGACACTTGGTGGACTTCTTCTCTTGGATTAAGGTGTTGGATGGCCAACAACTGAATCCTTCCACTCTTTACTGCTTGGAAAAAAAAATACTGGTTTTTCTCTCAAGAAATTTGGCCAGCATAACAATGTGCTCTCGTATTCCTCTTCCCATGGCAAACTTTTATAGGAAAATTTAAAATTTTCCATCCCTCTCTTGGTACAATATGGATGTTGACACAAGAATGGGAGGTTGATTCCTTTTTATATGTGATATTTGTTAAATTTTTCTGCTTGACCTTAGGAAAAGTTAAATTTTTCATATCGTGTAATGTCTTTCTTCCCTGTAAATCCTTATCTATACCTTCTTCTTGGCATTTAATAATGTCTTTTTCTTGTACGATTTTTCAGTGATAAAACTTACAACTAATGGAATTACGTTTATAATAATGGAATAGATAATGATAACATGTAACTTCCTTATTAACAAATCCATCACATATAACTGAAAAACGATAAATGAATTTTTAGTACCCCAAGGGTTGTATTTTCTCTTTGATTTCATCTAAACATCTTCCTAAATTTCCTTGGTTGAATACTTGTTGTAATTGCATATTCCCTGAGATGGAAATTTTTTACATTATTCTCGTACAATACTTTTTAGTTTTACCTAGTTAGTTCTTGACTTCATCAATTTTCTTTGTCAAGATTTTATTCTTCTTCTTAACCTCCACCAGCTGAAATTCCAAGAGAATAATAAATTTTGCATATGAGTGCATATTTCATTGATCCATCTTCCAATATTTAACTACATCTGAAGATAACGTAGCTTTTATACCACTTTTCGACTCAAATATCACACTAAGAGGGGGGGTGGATCAATGTCAGAGAAATTATATCATTTCATACATTTTTTTATAATAAATCAATCATGTAGCATTGAAGCATAACCATAATAATAAAACCATTAGAAATAGTAATGGATCATAAAGCTAGCATCACATCAATAGAACATCATCACATCAAAAGTGGCATCATATTTTTAGGTGGAAACTCGTATGGGAGAAAACCAAAAATATTAATCTTCTTTATTTTAACTTCATTACATATATTTTTAGGCTATGACCCATCAAAGGACACTACCCCAAACAAATGAAAGCTTCCACTTTCAGGAGGATAAAATCTGATTGAGAGAGCAACCTCAAAATAATTCAAGCACTTTCTCATTGTAGGCTATGACCTGATTGAAGCTTCAACATCAAATATGAGTGAGTTCCAACCTACTCTAGGCTCAACTATGGAAAATGAGTAGGAAAAACTTTCTCTACACTTTAACTTGATTGAGCTTTCAACCTTAGTGGATGCACCCACCTCCTTCTCCAATTTCCTTGTGGAACTATATTTCATATCATTTTAAAAATGGATCCACTATTTTCATATATCACCAAATAATAATTGTAATCCAAAACCTATAATCTCTATGACAACAAAGTCCATTATCCTTATCATAACCCACAACCACTGCTGTCACAATAACCTGTCAACATTATCACTGCAACTGCTATCATAAATACTTACAAAAATTATCATATAAACAATTGTCATTAGCTTGCATGTTTCTACTCATACTATGCTTCTACCAATGCATCAATTTGGTCATGCAATCCCTTTCATGGAACTTGCTTTCACAATGCATCGAAAACCACTGCAACCTACTCATATCCTCTCAAAGCATACAAAATGGATTTCGGGGATCAAATAAGTGACAAAAACTCATCATATACCTCTGGTTATATTCATCTCTAATCTCTAATCGTTAAAATTGTTCCAAAACTCAATTTGGACAAATATTGATCCCAAATCCCATACAAAACGTATAAATTTTTGTAAAAATTAAAGGTTCTACAAAGGCACTTTTCTTTGATGATCGATCTACAGATTTCCATTGAAATTTTCTAATGATGCAACATAATGTCTACGTATGAAAAAAAAAAAAAAAATTGGGAACCTATCAACTAATGGGGTGAAACTTGCAACCTCAGAGTTCGTAATGGAGATCTATACAAATTATGTTTCCCATTATTGCCTAGCTTATACCCTTTACAACATTAGTTTATTGACCATTGTATATCAATATGAAGATGAAATGATGCCTAATATTTCATCGACTCAAAATGTAACCAAGGTTCATTTAGAATGTCAATTTTCCCTCCTCCATGTAACCAAATTATGTTAGGTTCTCTAAATGAAATCACTAATGATTATTGTAAAGAAACTAAATAAAATACATTTGTGACGAACGAATCCTTCACGCCGAGACATAGAATATATCGTTGAATTGAATTATGTGTGGTTTAGAATACATAGTCACTGGTATAGATAAAGGTTGCATGATGTTTAAAGGCCAGAGAAATGATAAAAATATTAATGATAATTCTTGGAAGACTAACTCTTTGAACAAGGAAAACAAGAGCCATATGCCTATGTGTCAATATGTTCATATGATATGGTGATTATGAGTGATATGATATAGCCCAATATTTTGAATATGACTTCATTCATGTGGCCATGCCTCTAGACCAGGTCCTTAGGTGTCCTTGGTCTACCGCATGATGATGTTATCACGCCATGTGGTAGCCTAGGAGGGGTGCCACGTGTTACTCTTTTTTTAGATTTTTAGCAATCCAAAGCTTCAATTTATCCTTTCCATGTGGCATCCCTTGGTGGTGCCACATAATCATTCTAATATCACACAATAACATGTCTTTCCACATGTTTCCATGTCTTCCACATCATGCCCTAAATCCTATCACCACATGTCCAAGCTGATATGGCATTGCTAAGTGGGAAAGGAAGCTATATGTTGTCCATATCACCATACTTTTTGAATGCAAATATGCAAAATTTCTATACATAATTGGGCTACCTGTCTTCCAATGTGTGCTTTACACGTGTCATCAGTCTATTGGATTTGTGGTATGTGTTAAACAATGTGTAACTCTTGACACCATCATCATTGATTAACCTGAAATTCACACCTTTTTATTGTTGTTAAACATCATGTATGTCCAACTTCCATCTTTCATTTACTAGATTAGTAGTGCATGATGGATAGACCCTAGAGGTGTACCCTCTTTTAATAATTAAATGTTTCTATTTTTTTTCCTATAGTTTTGTCCTCCAAGAAATGTTGATCCTAAAATGGCCATAACTTATCATGTGGGAGGATTATTTCATAGCGAGATATATTTTTGAAAAATTATAAATGAAAGCTATGCATCCATGTAGTTTTTAGAATCATTTGAACATAATAATCTAAATCTAAATAAATTCAATCACCTTTATCTTCATTTGGTGAGACCGTGTAAGAGATCCTATTTTCTTACAACATCATGGCGAGTCCTACTATTTTCGTAAGCATCATGAATAATGATGCTACTATATCAAAATTTCCATCTGACATCAATGACAACACAATGTGAAACATCTCATAAATGCATCCTATAATCTAGTTATTTTATCATGGTTTTCAAGCTAATTGCTAATCTTCTTTTCCAGTATAATCCCACATAATTTGGATAAAATGTGGCTAATTATAATGGTCCTATAATTAGAGGAATGATTTCATCCCCACATTTAAAGATATGCACAACAAGGCTCTGCATCCAAGGCTAAGGGAAGCCTTGCTTCACTTCTAAATGGAAGACATTGTGTATGTGAGGGATAAGCATAGGGCCTCCCATTTCAAAATTTTCATCTTGGTAGCCTTGAATATTATTAGCTTTCCCACCAACAAGTTGTTTGACCCCAAAATAAATGTCTTCTAAATAAAATATATCATCCTCTATAGAAGGATTCAAAATGGTCCATCACATTAGGAGATTCATAAACGTTTTTCAAGTAAATATTCTAGCTCTTTAAGGGAATGAAAAACATATTTGTAGTTTTAAAAATCATCATATTCCTCTAAAAAATTCTCAGATTAGATTTAGAAACGTGTATTTGCACTTTTTTTATCTTTTGTTATTTCTAATAATAGAATTTTATATAATTATATTATCAATTTTTAAATTTCTATCTGGAGATTCCATAGTTGCATTTATAGAAATCTTACAATCATTATCATACCAAGAGTTGGAAGATACATTGTTCATTTTATATTACAACTTGGTAGAGGACTCCCTAATGTAAGTAAAAAGGGATTGAGTAAAATCATGATAGATATTTTTTATTTTATCCTTATAACCTATGAGTTGTGTATCTCAACTTCGATTCTTTATGAGGAGATTCATTTTTTCTTTTATTGAAATGTAGGATCCTTTCACTCTCACAATTCGCTTGCATATTTTTGTTGAGCACTCAGATGTTGAGAGTTAAGGTTAAAGGTCTATGACCATAGTTAGTATCTTAGTTATTTAAGAGGTCAAAATCTACATTTTTTTTGGAAATATGGATACTAGATATCACATAATCAATGACACTAATACCAAGCCCTTGAATACAAGTTATATCATGGGAGTTTCGCTACTTGATTATGCCAAATTGAGAATTTAAAAAGTCTTGATAACTATAAAAATTGACTAACACGATGCCAAATGAATTCTTAATAAGGTATTCAATGTTTATTTTGTATCTGCTTCCTGAATCAAGATCCTCATTTAGCCAAATGGTGTCACCATTGGAATCATTTCTAAGAAGAATAACTTAGTTAGTTTCAGTTCTAACATTAAATCCTCCACCAAATAGTGTCATCATTGGAATCATTTCCTAAAGAATAACTTAGTTACAGTTCTAGCATTAAATCCTTCTAACAAGAGGAACGCTCGAATTATTCATTAGAATAATAGATTGGTTAGTTGTATTTCTAGCATTAAAGTCTCATAACTAGAGGATATTAACTTCATTACTAAATTCTACCGTGTTATCAAGGAAACCCTTATCTAATTTTATTTATTTATTTATAAAATATAGATTTGAAAGGTGTAAAATAAGAAGTTACGATTGCCCCAAGAGGTCATTTGCAACCCGTTATGTAAGGTGTGTTGTAATGTACTATCCTGTCATGCCATGTTAAACATTTTGACTTGGTCAAATTACATAAAAATTAAATTAAATTAAAATTGGAAAAAAACAATTAAATTAAATTTTAAAAACTAATTATTATAATTATTAATAAAAAATTTTGACATAGTATAATCATATAAAAATAAAATATAAAATAAGAAATAATTATTAAAAAAATGTAATTAAAATAAAATTGTTAGTTTACCCTTGTGAATCATTTTAACTCACAATTTTCACAACCAATGATTTTTCTGACTACATTTTTCTCTAATAAAGCATATATATATGTCGATTTAGCCTTATGTAAAAATTTTGACACACTATTTTCACAATCCACTTTAATTTCCCATGGTATTTTCCTATGATTTAGCCTATTTAAAAATATGAAATTTTAATGAATTTTACACACATGAAAATAAGCAATTATGAGTTTGTTGTGCCATATTTAAATTTTTTTGGGTGAGAGCTAACACTTTCTCACTTTGCCGTGCCAATTTTTTATTGGTAAGAGCTATATACAGACATACCAAATTCAGAGAGAGATCCAAAGATTAGTACCTTCATTTGTCATTTGAAGTAGATATTATTGCTAACGAAAAGACTTACACTACAAAACACCATACAAGGTTTCAAATAAAAAAACATTTTTTTTTTTTTTTTTTTTCTAAATTACATTTTAAATATTTTGCTAATGGTTTGTGGAAATAAACCAAAATCAACTAGTGTGGCAAATTTAAAAAAAAAGAAAGAAATTAAGGAGTCTCATTTCAATGATTTCTATACCGCTTCCTTCTTCTTTCTCACCCTAAAAATAGGAGATGGGATTTTATCAGATCACAAACTTGTTGAAAGTTTTTGGTTGTGTTTTTCAACCCCTGCCATTTTGTATCTATCTTTTGTATCTGTATTTACAAGCAGGTCACAAATATTTACTCTGAATACATTCCCAAGGGTTAAAAAGACATAAAGAATAGTCTTTATGTATGAAAATTAGGCTTTAATTTTGTATGTTGTCTTCTAATGTGAGAGTTTTTTATAGACAAAGTTTTTAAAAATATAGGGAAAATTTTGATAAAACATTTTTCATTACAATTTCTTAATTTAAAAATAAAAATAAAAATTTTCTATTTTCGTTTTAGTATATTATAGGTAAAGTTTTTAAGAAAATTTAGGCTTTATGTTTGTATAATTGAGTGTTTTATAGGCAACTAAGCATCAATTTGTTGCGACAAATTTGAGATTTGAATTCTTTTGTGTGAGAGATAGACACAAAAAATTCTCTTAGGACCTTATTGTTAAAAATAGGTTTTCCTTTGCAAAACACTAAATCTAGCTTTATGTTTGTATCACAGTATGTTATAGACAAAAAAATTAAGAAAAAAGAAAAAAATGGTGGCATTTTTCTTTATAATTTCCTAATTTAAAAATAAAAATTGAAAGAGGAGTTATTTTGACCCTGTTTTTATTTTTATTTTTAAATTATATTTTTAATCTTTGGGAAAAATTACCTCTTATTAACATTTTCCTTTAAAGCTTTTACTAATGGTCTTTATGTTTGAGAATTTTGACTAATCAACTCATATATACTATACTTTTCTATATAAATATATTTGTCATATCATGGATATCTATATATTTCATGTTATGAGAATTTTTTCTATGTTTATGAACTTTGTTCATAACATTGGTATTAGAGTGTTTGATCCTCTTAACACTCAATCACCACACATGACTAGTCTTATCTCGACTTTAGCCATCAACTTTGTTGTGTTGAGTGTTAATCTATAAAACTTTTGTGTATGGCTATACAACTTTCCGAGTCTTACCATTATCTGATGTCATAAGAGGCCTTTGGCCATTTGAAAGGGAAAAAAAATTTCTAGCCATTAAAAAAACAAACCAAAACACTAAAAGAAACAAACCATGCCAAAAAATTATTAGAAAGAAAATTTTAAAAATAACAATATATTTAAAAAAAAACGAATTATAAAAGGGAAAAAAACAAAGTTATATATATATATATATATATATATATATATATATATAACCAAAAAAATTAAGAGAAAAATAAATAAGTTGTCGCAAATTGTCATTCATGCAACCAGCTCAACCGCCGCAATATGAATCCAAGTGTCCCATGTGCAGAGGCTAATCATGACCACCTATCCCAGTCAAATGATGTCGTTGGTGTCGATAACATTCACCCCCGCCATCATTATCATGTGTCAATGACTCCTCTATTCCAACAATTCCATACTATCATAATTTTCACTAGTCAGCAATTCACAATGACCTTGCTCTACATTTTGCCCATAAGAGGTCATAGGTTCAAGATCAGAGGGCGGTAGAGTATGTATTCCTTTGTAGAGTTAGTAGTCAAATCGCTGCACAGAGATGGGTCCCTTGTCGCACAAACAAGGGGTTTTCATACACCAATTTGATGTCTCGCTTGGATGTGACCTTCAAATTAGATAATAATAATAACTCAGATTCCTATGCTGCCGCAAAAATGTTGTTTTTTGTCCTATCTACGCCGCCACCACCTTTGACCACCCCATTACACCAACCACTAGTCTTTCGTCACACTCAATCCCCTATTGCGCTAAGCCCTCAACAACCAGTGCATGACTCACCACTACTATCAACCCTCCCGTAAGCCATCAAAACAACACTTTCTACCACTACAAATTTCACTACTACTTTCGCAATCAATTTTGCAACTTCTACAGTCATGTTTGAGCGAGGAAAGAATTCTTTGACACTTCTCACCATTTAAGAAAAAAACGGACCTTTACACCTGAAGTATCTAACAGTGAGGAATAGAAAAAATACACCACAACTGTGCATCTTCTTTGTTTTCTAATATTGGCTGCAAAATTTCAACAAAGGCCCAAGTCATATGGACATGGCTTATTAATATAGTTGGGGAATGAATTACCGAAGAAATAAATAATAGACAATTATTTGAAATTAAAGTTAAAAAGGAAAATATATATATATTTTTATTGATAATAAAATTAACTACATTTAATGAGAAAAATATAAAGTGCAAAATAAAATTATATATTAAGAAAAAAAGGGAGAAAATATAGTAAAAATAACTATTATATTTTTTTAAAATATGAAACATATTATTTATCACAATTTGATATTAACCATAGAGTGAAGAAAATATATATTGAAGAAGTAGGTCTCACACACCAGGAATATATAAGATTTGATAAAAAAAAAATATCATTTGATGAAATATTTTTTCTAATATGTCATAAATTGCTTATTTTGGAAAAATATGAAGGTAATGCTCATACAAAAATTATATTAAAATAAAAACTGGGAAAACTTCAGGAAAAAAATATGGCAATGCACATACAAAAATTAAAAGATCAAAAGAAGAAGTCGTAGAACATCAGAAAAAAATATGGCAATGCACATACACAAATTTAAAGATTAAAAGAAGAACTCATAAAATTTCAGAAAAAAAATATGGCATTAGAAAAGAAATGTAAGTATCTCAAAAATTAGTGTTATAAAGTATTATTGAAAAATAATAGAGAAAATGTTCATCTTAGGGAACATAGTAAAAAATTAGTTGCTAAGGTCATAGAACAAGAAAAGGAATGTCTGAAGAAAAACGTCAATAAGAATATATCAGGGAAGAAAGATGAATGTTTTTCTTAAAAGACCTAAATCAAAGGTTATTAGAAAAGTCAGGGATACAAAGAATAAATTCAACAATACATAAAACGAAGAAATTCCACGTCTAATGAATTGTAACCAATACCTTTGTACATAGATAAAGAAACTTAAAAGTGACAAGGAATGACTAAAAAATAAGTTATACCAACTTACCCAAGATGAAGTATCGAAGTTTCCAGTTGTAATAGTCTAAATTGAAGATAAAGGAACGAATATCGATCCAATCAATATGATAACTCAAGAAGATCTTAGATGAAAAAGAAATTGAAGTAAAAAACATTTCGATGTTGTTGAAGTTCAAACGATAGGAACTTCAAACAAAGATCCAACAATTAACCAAGCGACTTATGTACTTGAAGGAAATTAGATATCTCAAGTAAATCATGAAATCACCACAAATAAGTTAAGGGGAAATCAAATTACAATAAATCCTTATTGGCATCCAAATCACAACGGTAGACATCTCAATTAGTATTCGCATTTGTATCACCGAGAACAGAAACAACAGACTTATGTTCCAAAGAATACCGATGTCTGTAAAATTCAATCTAACTATAACGATCACAAGTTCCAACAACCACCATATTCCATAAAAGATTGATTTAGGATGGTCTTTCTTAGTTCGACAATTTTATCTATCACTCATAAGATCCTATCATCTTGTATCAACAAAGATGACAACTCTGAGAATTTAGAAATATAAATATAAATAATAATAAAACATTTCGAAGAGAAATATAAATAATGAAAAAAATAAATAATGAATAATTAACTAATACTTAATATTGAAAAGTCATATCTCTAATGACATGAACACTCTTGATGAGCACTCGTAATGGTACCCAACAAGGTATATAAACATGACCCTCAGTTGTATATCTTCTATATTTTTCTATATAAATATATTTTTAGTATCATGGATATCTATATATTTCAGATCTTGTGAGTATTTTAATGTGTTTTATTTTTGTATAATTCTCTATTATATAAACCAACTTAGATCTATTTTAATTTCTTATTTATAGAGCATCTAAAGAGATCAAATTTCTAGAGATAGAAATGCTTCTTCCATTTCAATCTTTAAATCTTTAAAAAAAATATTCAAAACTTCAGAGAAAACAAGTTCTTCTTGCATTTTAAAATTTTTAATGTATTTAAAAAAAATAATTCCAAATTTAAATGCTTAAATTAATTAAATGAAATTTTATTTTAAAAAATAAATTGAGAAAATGTTTTTTTTACAACTATTTAAAAAAAATTGTTTTATTTAAATTAAATAATGATATAAAATTTCCATCAAATATATTAATAGAAAAACCTTTATTATAATTTTTTTTTTTTTAACTCTCTTCATTTTTAAATCATTCAAAATTTACTCCAAATTTGATTTTTTACAACTATTAACTCATTCCTCAATTACATAACCATACGCACAAAGGAAAGTTATATACATATTTAGAATACCTTGGAATACGAGGAAACCTTACCATAAATGTCCACGAAATATCACTGTATTACCAAAATATGTGATCGAGATGTTAATATTTAACCAATCGTTTTCCATAATAAGACAAAAATTATTGTTTTAAGAAATTAAAACAGTACGGTACATCATTAAATAAGACATACATTCATGACAAGTGCCTGTCGCTCAGGTTCGCACACATCTCGCTGTCGTCATTGGCTGAGGTTTCCCCGTATGAAGTTTCGTGATCATTCCATAGGAAACAGGACCATTCTTGAAAGGCAATGGCGACGAGAGAGGACAGCCATTCAAATTCAGCCTGTCACAAATTTATGTTGGCGATCCACCACACCAACTCATAAATTACACGTCTCATCGACATGCTCCTCTTCCCCGCCCAAAGATTCCCCCGGGTAACCATTAAGTAGCAGGATTTCTGTTTTTCTATATATATAATCATCGGCCCATTCTGCCCTCAGAAACACGAGCGACGAGGCCAGTACTGTGTTATTTCCGAGCAGAGAGATCAGTGGCTGTTGTGTTACATATTTACGTAAAAGAAATATGGACGATGTGTAGGTCTGGTTGCTGCACAGAAAAAGGGTTCAACCGGGGTCTTGGAGCGCCGAGGAGGATATGATACTGTTGGAATACATTCGAATTCATGGCGACGGTGGATGGAAAAAGGTTCCCCGAAAAGCAGGTGAATCTCAAAAATTATGTTATATTGTATTGCATAGTTACAAAATTCCGGAATAATTATGTCTTATAATGTTTTAAAACTGTTTTTGTTTAGGTAAAAGCTTTTGTTTTAAAGCCTTCCAATATTATCTAGACTAACTCTAAATGGTATAATTTTGTTTGAATGATAATACATTGCAAAATACTTTAACATTAATATTTTGATAACAAAATTATAATAAATTTTATTAATTTATAAAAAAAATAACTATATCTTAAATTTAATTTAAAATTTATTTAAAATTTAAATAACTTTTAATTCTCAATAATAAAAAAAGCTTTTTAAATTTTAAATAACTTCTTTCTATAATAGAAGTACAATTCACTTAAAAAAACAAAATTAATCCACCGCTTTCGTCTAGAACTTTTTCCTTTTCAGAATTTAAATTTAAAATGTCTCTCTAATTTGAAAATTTATTTATGAAAAATTATCCATAAATTAACATTTACAAAAGTGACTTTCAAAATTTAGTTGGAATTTATGATAATTCCAGAACAAATTACTGAGAGAATAATACTCCCCTTCTAAAACAGAGAATAACTGGACATAGATTGTAGAATAGAACTTTTCTTCTATTTCATTAACAGAACTAAAAACTATTACAACTTTCTTCTTCCACTGAAGTGGGATTACAAAAACAAACTTGACTGCTACAGACGCAGTGCTTTCAAAAACTAATCTCTCTTTCTCTCAAAAATCACAAACAGTGCTCTGTTATGGTTCACTGAGTTTTTTTATGCCTGTGGGCTTACACAGCGATACAACACAACAATACAATAATTTCAATTGCAATCTTATACAATACAATGACCATTTGTCTTTTTATATGGCGCGGTGGAAATAAAAACATAAAACAAATTACAAAGGAAAATACATTGCCGAAACATAACTTTAACCTAAAAATTCATATGCACGATATACGAGTGGAGCCCACTTCGCAATCAGCGATCGACGATCGGCGGAACAAAAACTTTGGCGGAATTAACTTTGCAATTGTGATTTGCAATTGACAGATCAGTGGAACATGGATTTTGCGATTTGTGATGTGCGATGGACCCCACAGCGGAGATCGCATCAGCGCATCGGTGATGAACTTGACAGAATGGTTGAATCACAAACATGCGATGTTGCGATTGCGATTGAGATCGCATCGCAAACATTACAATGTAACACAAACATATGGCAGAGAACTCTTTGCGATATTGCGATTGCGATTGCATCGTAAATATATAATCGGGGGTAACTCTTTTGGATGGCGGAACATACAACGTCCCTCTGCGATTTGTGATTGCGATTTTGATGGGACCACATCGCATCGCATCGCAACTCTTCCATATCAATAAGATACTTAACACTTTGCTGCTGCAAATTGCAATTGCGATCGACAGTGAAGTGGTGGGGACTACTATCACGTGCCTTATTCAAAACTTAAAATATTTCGCTGTTTAAACAAGATTTCTTCATATTTGGTTGTTGAGGGCTTAAAATCCCAAAAATACTTCTCTTTAATAAAACTCTACTCTTGCGTGGTTGAACCACGAAAGTCTTCATTCCTCTGCAAAAACAGCTACGCCCATAACAAAATTAACTTGTCCTCTACAATGGTGGTTGCTGCCCATCAAACATTAAATTATTCCTTACGGCTTTCTCCATCTCTCTTGAATACACGATGTTGTGCACACAAACTCTTTGATGCCCCTTTGTACTCTGTTTCTACCTGCTCAGGGCACGCAGGTGACTTTAATATTTTCAACACTCCCCCTTAAAGTCAATTGTTGGGTTATCAGTCACACCCAAGCATTTTCTTAAATATTAAAAAGTCTTCTGCCCCAATGGCTTTGTCAAAATATCTGCATATTGCTCCTCTGTTCTACAATGCTGTAAAACGATTTTTCCATTGTTCACCAATTCTTTGATATAGTGAAACTTGGCATCTATGTGCTTCGTTCTCTTGTGAAACACATAATTCTTTGTTAATGTAATAGCTGAGCTATTGTCACAATATATCACTGTGCCCTTTACCTGTTCTTGACACAAATTTCTCAACATTATTCTCATCCATACTGCTTGACACACTGCTGCAGTAGCTGCCACATACTCTTCCTTTGCTATAGATAATGGTACAATAGGCTGTTTCTTAGAAGCCCATGAAATGGCTGCTGAACCCATATGAAAAACATAACCGTATGTGCTTTTCCGATCATCTACACTTCCAGCCCAATCACTGTCAGTGTATCCAATTAACTCTGAACTTTTTGAAGTTGTATATAAAATCCCATACCTTTTAGTTCCTTTAATATACCTCAGAATTCTCTTCACTGCTTGCCAGTGTGCTTCTTTTGGCTTTTCCATAAACCTGGAGATCAAATTAACAGCATGCATAATATTCGGCCTAGTTGCAGTGAAATACATGAGGCTGTCAACTATGATTTTATACAAACTTGGATCAAAATCCTTGCTGTTGTCATCTTTAATTAACTTCAATCCCATTACTGTGGGATTAATTGTAGCTTTGCACTCTTGCATATGAAATATTTCTAAAACTTGATCCACATACTTTGCTTGTGAGATAAAAATCCCATTTTCATTTTGTTCTACTTCTATTCCTAAGAAGTATCTCAAAAATCCCATGTCAGTCATTTCAAATTCTTCTTTCATGACTGTTTTAAAATTTTCACTGAGGTAATCATCATTACTGGTAAATATTACATCATCAACATATAACACAACAATGAGCATCTTACCATATTTTTCTTTGATGTACAATATGGGTTCTCCATAACATTTCTCAAATCCATTTTCTAGTAGATAGGAATCTATCCTACTGTACCATGCTCTTGGTGCTTGCTTCAGCCCATAAAGAGCTTTCTTCAATCTGCACACTTTGTGTTCTTGGTCTTTCTTCTCATAGCTGAGAGGTTGTTCCACATATACCTCTTCCATTAAAAATCCATTTAAAAATGTGGATTTTACGTCTATCTAGTATACTTTCCATTTATTTTGTGCTTCTATGGACAACATTGCTCTTATCATCTCTATTCTTGCAACTGGTGCAAAAGTTTCCTCATAGTCTCTACCATGTTGCAGCTTATATCCCTTGACAACAAGTCTAGCCTTATGTCTTTCAATCCTACCTTCAACATTACTCTTGGTCTTATAGACCCATTTTACTCCAATGACTTATTTACCTTCAGGGAGATCAACCAACTCCCATGTTTTGTTCTTCTCTATGGCATTAATTTCTTCATCCATAGCTTCTATCCATTTTCTATCTTTTATTGCATCTTTAAAATGAATAGGATCATCAACATGACAATACAAAGAAAATAAGGAATTCATACCTTCATTTTCCGCTTCCTGCTCATAAATTTCATTTAAATTTTTGAACTTTATTCCTCTTTCATTTGGTGTAGTCATGCTTGAAGAAGCACTCAATTCTGCTCCATGTGGTGTCCTTGGAGAAGCACTTTCATTTCTTCTCAAGGGTGTTCTACCTCCTGCTTGAGGTGTCCCTTACTGTCCTTGTGTTGGTGGAGGTTGTGCTAGCGATGAGGTGTTATTTTCAACCATATCTTCCTCATCCTCATCATGAGATAAACAAATTTTAACATTAACTGTTTTCTCAATGCTTCCATCCCATGCTTCCTCTTCAATGGACTGTACATCTCTGCTTATCACAAACCTTTTTGAGGATGGGTTATACAATCTGTATCATTTGGAATCTTCACAATATCCAATGAAGATGCACTTCTCCCCCTTACTATCCAACTTCTTCCTCAACTTATCTAGAATGTGTGCATAAGCCACACATCCAAAAACTCTCATGTGGGTGACTCCCTGTTTTCTGCCACTCCACCTTTCTTCTGGAACTCTGTTCATTACAGCTTTTGTTGGGCATCTATTTAAAATATACACAGCACAATTTGCTGCTTCTTCCCAATACTCATTTGGAAAGTGTTTTGCGTTTAGCATACTTCTCACCATTTCCATTATAGTTCGATTCTTCCTTTTAGCAACTCCATTTTGTTGTGGTGTGTACCTTGTAGTAAACTATTTGTGTATGTCATTCTCTCTACAAAAATGCAGAAAATCCTTTGAGATATATTCACCTCCTCTATCAGTTCTAAGAAATTTAATATGCCTCCCACTCTGTTTCTCTACTAGAGCTTTAAAGTGGAAAATTTTCTCAAAGACTTCACTCTTATATTTCAGAAAATAAACCCACACTTTCTTTGTGAAATCATCTATGAAGGTCGGCATGTAATTGCTGCCTGAAACTGATGTTGTTTTCATTGGCCCACATAAATCTGAATGAATAATTTCTAAGGGTGCTTTCGCCCTTATGATTTTCCGTGATGGAAAATTTTCTCTCTGTTGTTTTCCTAAGATGCAGCCTTCACATAGGCTGTCAGGTTTTTCAATCAATGGTAAACCTCTTACCATTCATTTTCTATACAACAAATTCAAACCTCCGAAATTGAGATGTCCAAATCTCAAGTGCCATAACCAGTTCTCATCCTTTTTGCTTCCTTCTGAAAGACTTCTTGTGTTACAACTGCTACACTCTTCCCTTTCCCTTCAAGTCAGTTTTGAGCTTGAGCGGAAACATTCTATTGCTGGTCATTTGTATTTCATCAATAATCTTCTTTCTTGGATATATATATATTATTGTGCACACATCATCCTTAAACAATACTTTGTAACCTTTGTTTATGAGCTGCCCAATGCTAAAAAGATTACACTTCAAACCAGGAACATAGTACACATCTGGTACAAATTTTTTCTCACCATTCCTTATCTGGATACTAACTCTACCTTTTCCCTGGACAATGATCTTAGTATCAGTTCATGTGGTTACTTCTGATAGAACTTCTTCATCAAGATTGGAAAGCATTGCTATGTTTCCAATCATGTGATTACTACAGACTGAATCTAAGAACCAGACATCATATTGTCTATCTTGTGCTACATTACATGTTAATAGCACATTCTTTGGGTTCTTTTCTTCTTTTTCTACATTAGCGTTTTGCCTATTATTCATGTCATTTTTCTTTTTCCTACATTCATTGGCATAGTGACCATATTTTTTGCAATAATGACACTGGACGTTAGATTTGTCATACCTTTGTCCATGCGCATGTTGGTGTCCACCTTGTTGGCTATTGCATTGGTCGTGGTTGTGAGTCTGACTGTTGCTCCTTCCATGTGAATGTGAAGGGTTTTTCCTTCCTCCTTTGTTTTGGCTTCTGCCTCTTCCTCTTCCTCTGCCTTGACCTCTTCCTCTTCCAAAAGGCATCTGTGTCTTGAAGGCATGCTCTAGATATGGATTTATTGTTCTTTCCAATCTCTGTTCATGAGTCATCAATGAGGCATGAAGTTCATCTACCGTGAACTTTGAGAGATCCTTAGTCTCTTCAATAGTGGTAAAAATTACATCAAACCTTGAGGGTAGACTCCTTAATAGTTTCTCCACAGTCCTTCTTTCTTCAAGAGTTTCTCCATGGGACCTGATCTATGTGACCATCCCAATCACATGTGTGAAGAACGAGTCTATGTTATCAGAGTCTTTCATACAAAGATTTTCAAAATCTCTCCTCAGCAATTGTAGTCTTGCTGTCTTCACTTTCTCCATACCTTGATAGGATATCTTCATAGTTTCCCATGTATCCTTAGATCTCTTAGTTGTTGCTATCCTTGGAAACACACTTTCATGTACTGCTTGATACAAATAGAAGAGGGATTTAGAGTCTTTCTTTCTATTGCTTTTCAATATATCCTTCTCTGCTTAAGTTAAGGCATTAAAAGCCTGTTCATCAGCTGGTTTATCAAAACCATCTTCTACAAACTCCCATAAGTCTTGTGAGGCAAACAGGGCTCTCATGGTAATGGCCCAATAATCATAGTTCTTTCCATTAAATTTTGGAAGCTGAGCATTTCCAATACTCATACTAGTGCTTGGTCCAGCCATTGCTTATAAACTGAACTCTGAACTAAACTTACCTATGTTTTTTTTAAAACAAACTGTCTTTCCTTCTTTAAAAGAAAAATTTTGTCTCTGAGGACTACTCTTTTAAACAAAAAAACAACTCTATTTTTTGAGAAATACCTGGACTTTAATATTCTGTTGAGCCTTGTGTGAAGGCAAACAAATATTCTTCTTCCTTCAGCTTCCTTGACACCTTCAAAGAGCCTGGATAAGCTACGATACCAGGTTGGAATTTCTGATAATTCCAGAACAAATTACTAAGAGAATAATACTCCCCTTATAACACAGATAATAAATGGATAGAGATTGCAGAATAGAAAATTTTCTTCTATTTCATTAACAAAACTAAAAACTATTACAGCTTTCTTCTTCCACTGAAGTGGGATTACAAAAAGAAACTTGACTGCTACAGACGCAGTGCTTTCAAAAACTAATCTCTCTGTCTCTCAAAATGCACAAACAGTGCTCTGTTATGGTTCACTGAGTTTTTCTATGCCTGCGGGCTTACACAACGATACAACACAACAATACAATAACTTCAATTGCAATCTTATACAATACAACGAGCCTTTTTCTTTTTATATGGCGCGGTGGAAATAAAAACATAAAACAAATTACAAAGTAAAATACATTGCCGAAACATAACTTTAACCTAAAACTTCATATGTGCGATATACAATTAGAGCCCACTTCACAATCGACGATCGGCAGAACAAAAACTTTGGTGGAATGAACTTTGCAATTGCGATTTACGATTTGTGATTGGCAGATCAGCGCAACATGGACTTCGCGATTTGCGATGTGCGATGGACCCCACAGCGGAGATCGCATCGGTGCATCGGCGATGAACTTGATGGAATGGTTGAATCACAAACATGCGATGTTGCAATTGCGATTGAGATCGCATCGTAAAAATTACAATGTAACACAAACATATGGCAGAGAAATCTTTGTGATATTGCGATTGAGATCGCATCGCAAATATACAATTGGCGGTAACTCTTTTGGATGGAAGAACATACAACGTCCCTCTGCGATTTGTGATTGCGATTGTGGTGGGACCACATCGTAACTCTTCCATATCAACAAGACACTTAACACTTTGCTGTTGCAAATTGCGATTGTGATCGACAGTGAAGTGGTGAGGACCACTATCACGTGTCTTATTCAAAACTTAAAAGACTTCTCCATTTAAACAAGATTTCTTCATGTTTGGTTGTTGAGGGCTTAAAAGCCTGAAAATACTTCTCTTTAATAAAACTCTGCTCTTGCGTGGTTGAACCATGAAAATCTTCATTCCTCTGCAAAATAGGCTACGCACATAACAAAATTAACTTCTCCTCTGCAATGGTGGCTGCTGTTCATCAAACATTAAATTCTTCTTTACGGCTTTCTCCATCTCTCTTGAATATATGCTGTTGTGCACACAAAATCTATGCTGCCCCTTTGTACTCTGTTTATACCTGCTCAGGGCGCGCAGGTGACTTTAATATTTTCAACAAATTTATTTATCTAGAATCTTTAAAGGGATTAACAAATACTATGTCTTCTTATAAAATTAGGTTATTTTCTCAAACTCTTTTCCTTCTCGTTTTACTATGTTTTCCAAGCCTTTAAAGGAAAGAGTGAAAAAAAATAACCAAAACAATTTCACCATTACTTCCATTTATTTCTTTTCCGAATACATGCCATGTCGCAGCTATCTATTTGTGTTCACACAGCAACTGCCCCTAAATATTATTGATAAGATAACTAAGGTGAAAAATTGTTTTGTAGGTCTGAATAGGTGTGGAAAGAGTTGTATATTACGTTGGGTGAACTATCTTTGCCCTGATATTAAACTATAAAACATTACCCCTGACGAGGAGGAGCTAATTCTTCAGCTGCATAGCCTTCTCGGCAATCGGTATGTGGAGGAATATGTTAATTTTGTGGCAATCTTCTCTCTTTTTTCACACTTGGTGAATCAACGTCTAAATATTCAGAATTAGTGGTTTAAAACTTTAATGGTAGATTATATTCAACCAACATTAATATTAATTTCTCAAAAATATTCTCCCAATGTATGGCTCAACTTATAAGTATCTAAAATACTATCTACCCAGTACTTCGGCTAATTGACAGAAATAGCTAAATCACACACTTACATAAACACAATATTATGCAAAAATGGTGTATGTGTAAACACACTCACACACATTGATTACATTCAGATTACTCTATTAAATAGATTTTCTGAGATCCAACTTATTCCTAAATTAGACAGAGAGGTTGAGAGAATTTCTCAACCATCACAAACCAATTTCTAAAATATGGAATTTGTAAGCATTAACTCCAAAATCCTCCCTTAATGATTACATTACATGAAAATAACAAAATAATCAAGCTTATCAGTAGATGCTCCATCAAGTTTCTTCATAACCCTCGGAAAGATGTAGTTCGCAAGTTGGATTCCCGAGTTCCCTTCCTCAACTCCCGAATTAAGGACCTCCCGAAGTCAATTAATCAACAGCATCCCAATCTGTCGCATAACCTCATTAGGAGACCACTTCCACGTCTACCACTAACGAGGGACCCTTCCCTAGATCTGCAACTGCCATGCTATCTAAACAACCATCCCTATTGAGCCTTACTGCCACTTGATCTCTTCGAAAACAATTGATTACAATCACTGAATTCCTAGTCATTCTATGGACGAGCTCCCATCCACCGAGATACATGGGTACCAACTGTTGTACTCACCAGTTATCTAGAAAAGTCGTCTAGGTACAGAATGTATCTAGAATCAGTGTTACAAAATGACATTTTTATCTGATTTAAAAAAAAAATTATCCTCACGTAATTTAGAAATAATTTATAATAATACATAAATCAACACTGACTTTACCCTTAACAATCCAATTTCTACAAGACTAACATTCAAATGATGATTCTGACGCAAACTCTCAACCAATATCGAATTTTCCATTTCTAGAGAAATTATTAACCTCATTTTCTGCATCTTGCAAGGAAGCGTGCCACATTCGGCATGAGAGCCATGGTGATTGGTGTAAAAAGAAAAAGCTCCGTGGGATCTGTGTACAGGTGAGCTCGATTGCCGCCGAATTTTTTGTGATCTTCAGCAGTATTGATGCTTTACTGTGCATAAGGGTTCACATTCATTTTTCACTTCATTCACCGGTAGCTCAATTCTGTCTGCATGACCCTCTTTAAAAGGGATTAGTGGCAGCAGTATTGACGAGGATTTTTAATCCCACCGATTTTTGTCAGATTCAAAGATTCATAGTTGAAAATAGAGGGGAACATGTCTTCGACTTCAAATCATTCAAGCACTTCCCAGATTCATGTGCTGGCCATGGATGACAGCGTTATAGATCGAAAAATAATCGAAAAGCTGTTGCAGAACTCTTGTGGGGTTTTTTCATTCCACCCAGTGCGAGTGCAAGATTACACCAAGCTAGCTACGTCCATGCATTAAATTCATTCCACATTACCTTGTAGCCAACTCCATTTCACTGCGCATCTGCTCTGAATACATGGAAATCCACGGCTTTCAAAGAACCCAGATCACACCTCGTAGCTATATCTCCAATATTAACAAAAAATGTTGATTGGAACTATGAATGCCCTCCTGCGCTGGATCATCGATGGACATTCAGCTCAAAATCCTGGTGGATTGATAGGGCAAAACAATCACTCAACAAAGTTCAATTACACATAGGCCTCTGATCCTATGCTCTGATACCATGACAGAAATAGCTAAAATCACACACTTACATAAACACAATATTATGCACAAATGGTGTATGTGTGAACACACTCACACACACTGATTAAATTCAGATTACTCTATTAAATAGAGTTTCTGAGATCCAAATTATTCCTAAATTATACAGAGAGGTTGAGAGAATTTCTCAACCATCACAAACCAATTTCTAAAATATGGAATGTAAGCATTAACTCCAACACTAATCTATTTATCCTAAACTCATCAATTTTCTACTCTATCTAAATTTATAATTTTGGAAACCTTTGTGTAGACTTAGGTTTAAAATGTGGAAAAAACAATTGAAACAAGGTTTTCCCATTCAATCATATGGTAAAATTTGATCAAATTCCGTTTCATTTCTCAAATTGATTGAATTGACTCATAATGTGCAAAAATTCTTTAGAGAAACAAGGTTTTCCCCTTCAATCTACGTTAAAATGTGATCGAATTCCATTTCATTTCTAAACAAAGTTTTTCACTTCAATCTACGTTAAAATTTGATCGAATTCCGTTTCATTTCTAAAATTACTTGAATTCACTAATGACTCCAAAAAAATAATAATAATGATAATTAGTGTTTCTATAAAGTTGATTCAATTATTAAGTAGAAAATAGGGATTTAATTTGTATAGAATATTTTAAATTATTTTTATATTAAAGATTTTTTTTTTTTTTTCAAAATAATTATATTTTTTATTATTATAATATGACATAAATTGAATTGAATTATATTATTGATAAGATATAGTATTAGACTATAGTATTGTACGAAAACCTGTTTACATATTTAAAAATTTAAATAATACACTCAACTGAGGAACTATCCTCAGTTGATTTTTAATGAAGGAAAAATTCAGTTTAATTTATATATTAATTGTTGAAAATGGCAACAAGAAATAGTGAAGGAGGCCTCCTGAAACATCTTTCCTGATCCTAGTTGGAGAGTGATCACCTAAACTAGGTGGGGACCACACATGTGATTTTTGTCGAAAAGTCTATTTTTAGACATATGGATGGTCTAGGAGTTGCAGGATGCTATTTTTGGATGATTGGTCAAGTTGGTAAAAATAGATGGACATCTATTTTTAGACATACAGGTCGAAGTCTATTTTTAGACTGCCTGTCTAAAAATAGAACAGTCAAATATTATTAACCCTTAATAATATTTAGACTATAAACATTATCTTATCCTCTTGGAGCACTTCAGTTTGATGCTTGGATGTGGCACATGTAGGTGACAGAAGGAAATACGCTTTTCCTAAGGGTTAGTTGAGCTATTGCATGGTTGACTTCAGTTAGAACTCATGTGGCAGAGTTTGGTGGAGTTGATGAGACAATTGGTGGAGTTGTGTTCGGTTTAACTTAGTTGAACTAGTTGTATTTAGTCAAGCTGGTAAATACACTAGTGATGAGTGGTGTGAATTAATTATTAATTAATTCACTAATTATTAACTCATAAATCAACTAAAGAACACATCAGTTAACTCAGTGCATGTACAGTTCAGTGAAGACCAGTGGAAGAGGTAGGAGAAAGGGTGGAGTCTACTATCAGTTGTGACTATAGTGTGCATGAGATTTGCAAAATCATTGGAGGAGATTGCCAATGAGGATTGCGCAGTTAAAGCCAAGGGAATTCGAATTCATTCCATTCATTCTCTCATCTTGGATTGCGCAGTAGAGGCAGGCAAACAGTGGAGGAGTTTTGAACCCGTGACTTGTTCAAAACTGAGCTAATTTGTGTGTAATTTTTGGAGACAGTACTGAGTACTTGTGAGGAGTATTGTACTGAGATTGTTACATGATTCTTCTTCATTATAATATACATATAGTAGGGGGTTTTCAGCTGTAAGCTTTCCCCGGTATACATACTGTGTTATATGTGTTGAATTTCTATGTGCGCATGTGAATGTTTTCAATACCGCTTGTTGTTTTTATTTCCGCATGTGATGATTAATGCGTAGAAGAGATTATGTGTTATGTATGAAGCTCAAATATTATGTGACTAGGATAATCTCGGTTGAATAAGTGATCTATTATTAAAATTTATACATGGTATCAGAGCAGAATTGATCATCGGGATCTATTACAGTGATTACAATTATTTCGGTAGACAGAGTCTGTAACGGGCCAGGTAGTCTTTGGATCCGTCCTTTCTCTGAAAGGTGTTATATCCAGTAAATTCCCCTACAGTCAATCTCTGTGCTATAAATACCTTGTTCTCACATTAGATCAAAAGCGGTTGAGTTTTGAGCTGTTGGAATTCGAATTTGCAGCAGTGTTTTCTTGGTGTCGAAGTCAAAATGTCTTATCAAGGATTGCGATTGGAGTATGCTCTTGAAGGCAACTCGAATTATATTGCATGGAGGGATAGGATGGAGGCGGTGCTCGATGACAATGGTCTAAAGGATTTCATAGATGCTGAATTTCCAAAGCCTAGTGATGCAACCTTGGTTGAGGCTTGGCAAAAGAAGACAACAAGGTGTTGAAGGATTCTGTTGGAGGGCGTGAAGGATCACATAGTATCCAGACTGCATGGTAAAGCTTCTCCATTCTTGATTTGGAAAGCTTTGAAAGAATTTTTCCAGAGCAAGAGTGACCAAAGGAAGTTGGCGCTCAAGGATAAACTCTGGAAAATAAAGATGGAGAAGAATGACACTATTCCGGTATACTTGACCAAGTTTGTCCACTGCAGGGATGAGCTTGGGAGTGTAGGAGTTAGTGTGGATGATGAGGAGCTGGTGAGCTTGGCTCTCCTCAGGCTTCCGAAAAGTTGGCATGCATATCGGGACAGTGTCAATGGTCGGGAAAATTTTCCAGGATGGGAAAGACTGTGGTCTGATCTTGTGCAAGAGGAGATCCAGCGGAGTACCAGAGATGGATCTTCATCAAAGGTATCTGATGAAGAATATTGCGCTTTGGCTGCCAAAGCAAGGAAGGGGAAGGGCAAGGAGAAGGCTTCTCAATCCGGTGCGGATGGTAAAAAGCGTGACATGTCCAAAGTGAAGTGTTTTCACTGTCACGATCATGGAAATTACGCCACGAATTGTCCACAAAAGAAGAAGAACAAGCAGGCTGCTGGAGCTATAGCTGGTGAGGCTCTTGCCTCGCAATTTGAGCTGGACTTCTCATTGATTGTATGCATGGTGTCTAGTGCATTGGGATCGGGGTGGTATTTTGATAGTGGCACTTCCTTTCACATGACGGGAGATGTGAATCTTTTCAGTGACTTGGTGGAGAAGAATCTCCAGATGCATGTTGAGTTCGGCGACAATGGACGATACAATGCGACCGGCATTGGTACGATAACCTTTCAGAGGGAGTCAGGTAAACTCATTCTTTTACAAAATGTATTGCATGTACCAGGTTTAACAAAGAATTTGATCTCAGTCGCAATGTTAGAGGATAAAGGGTATGAAGTTGTCTTTAGAGAAGGGAAAGTTTTCCTTCGACACAAGGCAACTGGACAAGTCAAGAAGGTTGGGATTCGGGCAAAGAATCTCTACAGACTTGAAGTAGATGGGATGTCTACGGAGCTTCCTACTGTTGGGAAGCGGGAGAAAGACATGCAACTAAAGCTTGAGAGGGAGCAAGTTTTGCATGCAGGTGAAAGTGAACCTCGGGGTGTGGAGTAGCCACAAGAGGATCATGGAGTGGGAGAAACCACTCATGCAGAGAAATTTCGTGCCAGATGGGCAGAGGGAGTGCATGCAGCTATACCACCAGGTGAGAGGTGGGGCGACATGCATGAGTAATCCCAGGTGGATATTTCAGGGCAGGATTCATGGAGATGGTGTGAATCTCATGAGTTGAACCTGGCTACGAGGTGCCCACAGCGCAGCAGTAGCAGATTAGTTGGATTGATGCAGGCAGATCAAAGTGACAGTGTCTGATACTGGAGCACGGATCAGAGTTGACAGCAAGTGCATAGTGCATGGGTGCAAGAGTTCAATAGCGTAGTGGTTCCTGATGACATGTGCAGTTGGTACCAGCAGAAGTCGAAGAATTTGATAGATGCATCAGACTGATTGAGTTGTTTGGAGCCTATTCAGTTTCGAAGATGTTGCATGCAAAGGGTGCATGGCGCATGCATGGAGTTGCATGGTAAATGCATGAGTTTGCATGGCGCATGCATGGAGCTGCATGGTGCATGCATGAGTTTGCATGGCGCATGCAAAGGGTGCATGGCGAATGCATCGAGTTGCATGTCGCATGCATGGAGTTGCATGGCGCTTGTGAAGGTTGCAGGGTGAATGCATGGAGTTGCATGTCGCATGCAAAGACATTCCTTTCTTGTTCAGAGGGAGTGTTGAAAATGGCAACAAGAAACAGTGAAGGAGGCCTCCTTAAACATCTTTCCTGATCCTAGTTGGAGAGTGATCACCTAAACTAGGTGGGGACCACACATGTGATTTTTGTCGAAAAGTCTATTTTTAGACATATGGAGCATGGTCTAGGAGTTGCGGGATGCTATTCTTGGATGATTTGTCAAGTTGGTAAAAATAGATGGACATCTATTTTTAGACATACAGGTCGAAGTCTATTTTTAGACTACCTGTCTAAAAATAGAACAGTCGAATATTATTTGCTCTTAATAATATTCGGACTAAAAACATTATCTTATCCTCTTAGAGCACTTCAGTTCGAGCTACGGATGTGGAACATGCAGTTGACAGAAGGAAATTCGAATTTCCTATGGGTTAGTTGAGCTTTTGCATGGTTGACTTCAGTTAGAACTCAATAGGCGAGTTTGAATTAGGTTGATGGGGCAAGGTTGGTGGAGTTGTGTTCGGTTTAACTTAGTTGAACTAGTTGTATTTAGTCTAACTGATAAATACACTAGTGATGAGTGGTGTGAATTAATTATTAATTAATTCACTAATTATTAACTCATTATTCAACTAAAGAACACATCAGTTAACTCAGTACATGTACAGTTCAGTGAAGACCAGTGGAAGAGGTAGGAGAAAGGGTGGAGTCTACTATCAGTTGTGACAATAGTGTGCATGAGATTTGCACAACCATTGGAGGAGATTGCCAATGAGGATTGCGTAGTTAAAGCCAAGGGAATACGAATTCATTCCATTCATTCTCTCATCTTGGATTGCGCAGTAGAGGCAGGCAAACAGTGGAGGAGTTTTGAACCCGTGACTTGTTCAAAACTGAGCTAATTTGTGAGTAACTTTTGGAGATAGTACTGAGTACTTGTGAGGAGTATTGTACTGAGATTGTTACATGATTCTTCTTCATTATAATATACAAACAGTAGGGGCTTTTCAGCTGTAAGCTTTCCCCGGTATACATACTGTGTTATATGTGTTGAATTTCTATGTGCGCATGTGAATGTTTTCAATACCGCTTGTTGTTTTTATTTCCGCATGTGATGATTAATGCGTAGAAGAGATTATGTGTTATGTATGAAGCTCAAATAGTATGTGACCAGGATAATCTCGGTGAATAATTCAGCAAATTATTCAAATTTCTACATTAATTTTCTTATAATTATTATTAATATTCATATTTTTTAATTTTTCTATGCAACATGGTAATCAAGATATCTGAAATCTTTGAAACTCCAGATAACCAGATTCAAATTCCGAACAGATATTAACTAGTTATTAAGTGTTAAAAGTTTTGAACATATGACCTAGTAAATATGTTGCACATTTCAGTTCATGATGTAGGTGGTCCCTGATAGCAGGACGACTGCAGATAAAATATCACACTGCAAACTCTGATCAAATTCTATACTTCAATCAAGGATGTTACACACATATTTATACAAGCAATAGTCTCAAGATAGGAATTCTATCTTGGACGTACAGTAGTGTGGTTGGGAGATTATCTCAACCACACACTAAACTAGGAGAAACTATATTCTAGCTACTTCCTATTATGTAGGAACAAACTCCTCAAATGGAGAATTACAACCATAGATAAGTAGGAATTAAATATTTCTAACTCCCCCCCTTAATGACTACTTGTCATGATGTTAATTCACAAAGTCTGGTTGTGATCAAACATAACAAAGAATATGTCGATGTCCACATAAAAGAGCAACCATCCACTGGAATGCATGGGTACCAACCGCTGCAACCGCTAGTCCTGTAGGATGTCTTTTGCATACATGATTCTGTCGACCATTATCACTGCATATATGTACCTGTATCTACAAATCCACCACCATCAGGCGAATCACATGTGTAGAACCTCCAAAACAAAGAGAGATCAACTCCTTTCTAAGCCAAATATTCATGTCCAAATAACAATTGCTAATAGTTGCACTAATTACGCCTTTCGATGCAACTGTCAGATACAAAAGTGCGCCGACTCTCTTGTGCTCAGACACACCAATATCTGAGACCATGAGCCAGACGTTACTGCAATCCACCTGCTCAACGGAGCACAAAGCTCCTGTGAGCTCAAAGCTCTCATGTACACGCGACCACAAAGGCACTTTTAGCCACAAAGGCGATCCAGCCACAAAGGCTCTATAGGTGGTTTCTGGCTCACCACTAACCAGCCACAAAAGCGATATATGTGGTTTCTGGCTCACCACAAACCATCACTTTACAGTGAAAAAATATGGTTTCAGGCTGACCATAAACCATTACAAAGTGGTTTTAAGATCACCACGAACTTTCAAATGCCTTTACAAGGTTTACATTTCATACTTCAAACATTTTGGAGTTTCTGGATCCATATAATGACCATTACAACAACCAACTAGACTTGCTTATAACATGCTAGGGAGTCTATTCCAGAAATCCACACTAACTCAAACAAACATCTACTTTTTTTTCCACCATAAACATTGTTGCTGCTCCTTTACCTCATCTTCTCCTACATCCTGGGCATCCTTGTCTTTGTCAAATAAATTCTTGGAATTCCATGTTTAACCTGTCATTTGTTAGATTGGCCAATTCTAACAAAATAACTTTACCTACATTGAGTTAGCTAGGCTCAATAAGGCTCAATAATCTTTAAACATAATTCCAAGAAACTAAATTAAAAAAAAAACATAAACCTTTCACATTAGTTTCTTTGTCTCTGCTCGAAGATGATTATTACACCAAACACAAGAAGCTAAAAACCTCCCAGCAATTCCACGTGCTTCTGCACCTCTTCTGATACTTGTAGAAGACCCAACAATCCTCCATACCAATGCTCATCTATTCGCACTTGCATAAATCAACACTAGCATCCTCAATTCGCAGACTCCATCGGTCCACAGTATTGGAAATCCAAATCCAATCCTCTTCAGCTGTAACTCGACACAAAATTCACAAGCAACTATGGATTTGTTTTTAATATGGTCGAGCCTAAATTGTTCAATTCAATCACTTTATACTTAGCTGATTACGTAGATCTGCCCTGCTCTCTGATTCAGCAACACCCTCCTTTTTTCATGCAACCATATGTGTGACGGGAATTCTCCTGGCAGCAGATCACTACTCTGCCAACGTCATTGAACATGTAAACATGCACTGTACAAGCAATTGAACTTGATCATTGCTCAATAAACTCGACAGCCTCGCTGGTACCACGACCTCCTTGAAAGGTAGAATTTGTGCGCGTGGGCAGATTTCTCGTTGGCTCTCTGCAATCGATGCCCACCAAACTAAATATATACAGCAATCGATGCTCTATATAAATTGTATATTTACAATCTAATTTCAGCCATCAATTTCACCTATGCAACAACAATTGCATTTTTTCCAAAGTTGACCTTCAAATCTTCATTCAG
Source organism: Pinus albicaulis (assembly GCA_034641835.2). Taxonomy (NCBI): domain Eukaryota; kingdom Viridiplantae; phylum Streptophyta; class Pinopsida; order Pinales; family Pinaceae; genus Pinus; species Pinus albicaulis. The sequence continues at coordinate 131,975 of JAXQQM020085828.1, read as the reverse complement.
GTCGATAGGAACGTTCTCAATACTCACATTTGGCTCGAAGTTAATAAGTTAATTTGACTTGTTAGCTAAATGGGCAATGCTCACCCTCCCTTGCCTCTTGATGTAGTCTGCAACAGCTTTCATTTCCTTTAGAGAAATATATACTTGCCTCTATCATCCATAACTCCAGAGAGTCGACCCATTTTTTTCAGGGACGATATGCGGTTGATGCAATCCTGAGTGCGGAGTTTGAATTCTGCAGCAAGGTCTTCTAATGGGATGCACTTATGCTTCTTGATATACTCCGAAAAATCAAAGAGCAACCCTTGACTACCATCCTGCATTTCCTCCTTTGCGGTCCCTTCTTCTTTAACTGAGAAGGCGTCTTTCCATTTCTCAAATTCTGCATTTGCAACTTCCTTTTCTTTCTCTTTATGTGCTTTCGCTTCCTCCTCCTTCCTACGCTCCTCAGCTTCATGTTCCTCATCCTTCCGTTGTCGCCTTTCAGCATATTGATCCTGCTTCATTCTTCGAATTTCACGTGATCCTTCTTCTGCCTCTCTGGGATTCCCTCTCTTGTCTTTTCATCTCTTTTTTCATAGATGATTTAGGAACATAATATTCAGTTTCAGGTACCTCCTCATTCTCCCCATCAAGTGTCTCTTCTGAAGCAAAAGCTGAAGATGAATTGCTTCCAACATGATGCCTTTGCATCCGTCGAGTTCTAGGTTGCCTGACCATTGTATTGACAATAGGAACCTCCTCAGCTGGACGGCTTTGTTGACAGCTTTGTTGACGACGACGCCATAGCAGCAAGGGTAAGAGGGCTAATCCAAGCACCAGGCTGATTATCATCGTGAGGAACTCCATCCTTCCAAACCCTCCAGATCGCCCTACTCTGAATTCGCCGCCTACGCCCAATCCCATGCTACTCGACATGGAAATCGCATAATATTGTTACAGCAGTGAATTATTCTTTCATGGCTGCAACAGCCTTCACGCTGGCTCGACACAGTTTCCTTATCACTAAATTCTACAAAAGCAAAGCGAAGACTGGATCTCCACAAAATCGACAATCAACAAGTGCTTTTATAATAGCAGTGTTCACCGAGAAGGGAGAATGTTGCAGCATCCAGACCTCCATGGAACCGTCCCACCTGATTGTAGCCATTCATTTTCTGTCTATTGGCAACAATATTCCATTCCTCTTTGGCGTGGCGTTTAAGGGTATTGCCATTGGCATAAAATTACAAAACATTGATAATCATATTAATCCAAATCATCTGTCTCTTAGTTACCGCACACGCCCATTCTCGCTTACCCTGCCACACGCATCATGGCTCTGCCCAATGGCATGATAGTCGCCACGGAGTCTGACCTGAGCACCGAGACAGCCACAGTGGGCAACTGGATCGACGCCGGGAACCGCTTCGAGACAGCCCGAATGAACAGGACGGTTCACTTCATTCAATTGCAACAGCAAAACGAGAGGCAGCATGGTTTCCAAATAACAACACACACACTTATTCTATTTCCCTCACCCCATGAGGGGCCGAAGCCCAAGCTCTGATATCAAGATAAAATATCACACTGCAAACTCTAATCAAATTCTATATTTCAATCAAAGATGTTACACACATATTTATACAAGCAATAGTCTCAAGATAGGAATTCTATCTTGGACGTACAGTAATGTGGTTGAGAGATTCTCTCAACCACACACTAAACTAAACTAGGAGAAACTATATTCTAGCTACTTCCTATTATGTAAGAACAAACTCATCAAATTGAGAATTACAACCATAGATAAGTAGGAATTAAATATTTCTAACTATTGCCCAAGCGGACAGACAACGAAATCAAGAACTACTGGAACACTCGTCTGAAAAAAAACTGTTGAGCGAATCACAACGCGAAACGATGTCAAAATCTTCTCCTACCCTACAGCATCATCAACAAGTGTACAAAACTCGTGTGAAAAAGAAGGTGGTGATGGACAAATTATCAATATCCTCTTCTGCACTACAGAATCATCAAGTGTACAAAACCAACCCCTTCAGAATAACAACTGCCGTGAAACACAATGAAATGGGAACTGCAAACGGCTGCAGGAATCCCATAAGTTCAGATGACGCCTTCAAAATATTTTCTATTGAACAAAATGCAAATTCTTCCAGGTTATGGAGTAATCTGTTTTTGAATCATTCCATCAGAAAAGACGATTCGGAGAACATCGGCCTTTCAATGGCAGATGTTACAGATCAAGCTAAAAACTCTACATGTTCTATGTTCAGTTCAGCTGCTCAGCAATCGCCCCATTCAGATAATCTTGCATCAGTACATGGAACTCCAGTAGCGGAGAACTTATTTGATCTGAACAACCCATCGTATTCTGAGTGTAATCTGCTCTCTTCTCCATCATTGTGGACAGATTTTGGATTAGAGGAGTTCTCCATGGGACTTGCTACGTCACTGGGCGCACAGGCAATTCCGTTTGAAGATATGTGTTATGATAAAAATGCGAACAGTTTTACATTCGGGGATGATCGAGGAATGGAAGAATTCTACACGAACAGCCACCAGTTGGATTGGATTTTGTGAAATTGATTATACAGTCATTTAAATGTTTGTTAAATCGTTAATATAGCGTTTTAATGTTTGTAAAAATATATATTTTGCAATAAATTGAAGAGATTAATTTAACTGGGTATTGATCTTTGTTATTTCAACGTAACTTACCTGGAACTTTGTTATATCCATCTGATATTTGTCAAACTAAATATCAATTTTATAAATAAAAAATTTAGTTTAATTGGCTACCAATTTTGTAATCTAAAAGTATTCTTCGAGCGCTTATTAAATATTTGACCATATTTGTGTTTATAATTTTTGAGAACAAATTTCGTTACCTAATTAAATCGACGTAAATAAATGTATTTATTTTAATAAGAGGACATTAACATGTTAACGTGGATATTGGAGAAAAATCAAATCCAGCGTATTCCCAAAACAGGTAATTAGATATGAGTTAAATAATTTTCTATTTTTATGTGGTGAATATTAAGTTGGGGTTCTCCAAGCACATTTTCGTGGTAACTAGGACTCTGCATCTAAAATGATCTGGGCACTAGTGGGCCAAAGTTGGAATCAATTAGATCGACAAGATCAGATGTACGATCATATGCACACAAGCAGGTCGGGAATGTTATTTATTATTTATTTTTATTTTTATAATTTTATTTTGTGTTTTAAATTATGAGTTTTAATAAAAATATTTAAAATATTTAAAAAGAATTTTAATAAAAGAATTTTAGATATTTTGTATGATTATATAAAAAAGAGTAAACAATAATATTAGTTGTCTTTTTTAAGAGTTGAACAAAATAATTTCAGATAATCTATATAATGATATAATGTTTTTTTTTTTTTTTAAAGATCATACAAATTTTAACTATATTTAAAGCCAAACAAAATTTAAATACAAATACAGAAATAAAAATATTAGAAGTGGAGATTGACATGTCATTTAAATATAAATAAAAAATAGAATATTAGAAGTGGAGATTCATATGTGAGATTGCAAGAAAAAAAAATAAAGAAAAACAATCGACTCATAAAAAATAACTTAATAACAATCTAGCCCTACATATCTTAGGGCATGACTTCAATATCTAATTTATGGAGGAGATGAATAAATTTAGAGTAAGCACACCAAAATAACTTTCAACATAGTCGTTTTTGGTACTAAAGAGTAGAAAAATGAAGACATGCCGGAGGAAGAACTAAATAAAACCATAATTTTAAGCAATTTAAGCAAAGAAGTCTACTAAAATTATTCAACATAAGTTAGGTTAAGTTGTGTTAAGGTAAGCTCTAATGTCTATGAATATAACATGCATAGTGATACTGACATAAAGCTTGCTTAAGTGGGCTAGAAAAAAATTATATTTATAATTTCATATGGGGTCTTGGTTAAACGGTGATGAGGCGGGCTGTTATAGCACTCATCACAGGTTCAATGGAATATTTAGGTCCATATCAACAATATAAACCGAAGTGCTAATAATAAATATAAACTCACTACACTTTCGATCATTGCATGGAACTGTCATATTTTTCCATGGAATAATAGCCTTGAAAATGATATTGTGTTTAAGGTTGAACCATGGGGGCATGAGGAATCTAAGGTCCCTCACACTAAGAGTTTATATTGTGCTAAGCATGGAACAAGAAATTTTGGCATAGCCTGTTACATAAAAATGAGTATTTATCCTCACATTTAGCTTTATAAGAAACACTCTCCCAATCACTACATATAGATCAAAATATTTACACCCTACTAATGAAGGAACTATCCTCAGTTATGAGACATTAATGTTATAATCGCAATTAATGATTCTAACCCTAATGTATTTGATCTATAAGAGCACCTTATTTCCACTAAAAAATACAAAAGAAACTTAATACCTTCTCATGAATTTATTTTGTGCTAATATAATCAAGTTATATTGTTGTCAAGATTTAATAATTTACAAAGGTCTAATTAAATTCTAACTAGATGACTTATGTCAATGGACTGGGTGCTATTTTCATATATTTTGTGATTTCAAAGATCTTTGTATACAACCAAATGGTAAATTTTGATGTTGAAAATGACTCGAGATTCATAAATCCTTATCCCTAACTTTAAGGTTTGTAATGCATAAAATCTCCATTAGGGAAAATTTTAGTAACGAAAGATACTTGTTTTATTTACAGTTTTTTTTATATTTTCCCAAAGGAATTCAATCTTGAGTTAAATCTCCTATCATATGAGAAAAATATTGATTACCTCCATTATAATTTTACAACAACCCTCTCTACTTCCATTAAAAATTATCTATTGAGGTGATAGGAAAAAGGAGTAACAGGATATTCGACCATTTATATGAAAACAACTTTAAAATTTCTATAAAATTCAATAGATAATCTTCTAATGAGTTCTTAGAATTGGATAATATGAAAAGATACAAAACACCAATTAAAAGGAAAAATGAGGCACTACATTAATAGACACTAGGAGAATATTCTCATATCAAAGATGGGCCCTACGATATTTTGGAGGAAAAATTTCACTCATACATTTAAAGAGACAAATACTTTTTTCTTAAATAAATGGATCTCTTAAGCCAAAAATATCTACAAATATCTTATGGATCTAGACAATATTCCAACTTTCATATATAGGATAAAGTGTTTTCCTTAGAATGAAAAAAGTTTTGGGTTAAGCTACTCACAAAAGGAAATCTAATGATATTTAAGGCTACAAACATAAAATCGTTAAAACTAGTCTACATTTTCTCATATCTCATATACACAAACTCTTATATTTAGTAGTCAATTAAGGGTTCTTTAAACCCTAGAATCAAAATCACATTTTTCACATATTTAAATTGTGGATAAAAGTAATTCCTATCATTATTAGATTATTATGAATAATACCCTCTTTTTGAAGATTTGTGCAAGTATTTCTAAAAAAGGAAGGATTTTGGCATATATAGGAACATTAAAATTCTTATTTTTTATTAATATTTTCGTAAATTATCTATCCCAATATTTCTTGAGCTCTATGATGCACGCCCTCTCTCCTGGTAAAACGAACCTCTCCCCTATCCCTTCCTCTAACTCTCCCTACGTCCCTAATCCCTTCATTTTTGGGTCTCCATTTGTATGGAAACCACCAGGGGAGGAACCTAAGCTCATCCGTTCACCAAGGCCAAGAAATGATGAATTCAAGCTTTGACCCATATACTTGTGACCCCACTACAAAAAAATCCAAAGCAAGCTCTCAAAGTGATAAACAAGTGGACAATGTCATGCATGAATCCCAGGCACACCCATAACTAGAGGAAAGGAGTACTGACACCTACAAAGGAAAATTGGAAAATATCCCTAGACTACACATTCCCTCGGAAAGGTTAAATATTAACATTCAATACATACAATATCATGCACTTATTTTCAAGTTTATCGAGGTCTCGGCAACAAAAAAAAATTTCATGCACTAGATTTCCCTGACATGGAAACCCAAATCCTACTATGATGTTAATATAGGCTCTAGAGACTTCTTAAAGGTGATTTTCACCCATAAATATGACCTCAAGTTTGTCATAGAAGGAGGACCCCATTTCCTTAACTTCGTAGGTCTATATATCAGGTAGTGGACAACATGTTTCATCCCATAAAAGGAGGACTTCTCCTCAGAGTTGGTATCGATGACACACTACTTTCTCCCCTACGAACACTAGGACCATGACACCCTGCGGGACATTGGTAACAATTTTGGGATTTTTTTTTGACTCTCAGATAAGACGTGCCAACGATTTTATGCTAATTATGAAACAATTTGTGTCTACATGGATACTTGTGGCTCTCTCCCAAAATTCATTTCCCTAGAATTTGAGGTTAAGAACACGTTTCAAATGTTCGACTATGAGGATGTGCCCTTTAGATGTACGAAGTTCCATCAGCATGACCATATATTCAGGGATTCTCCCCTCAATGACCCTGATCTAGTTACCACCAACCCTAGTCAATGATATGAGGAAAGCTTTACAAATATCCCCTGAAGTGGCGACACATGAAGACGAAATGTCAATTTTTAAAACCCAAACATCCAGCGTCTAGGAATAGTTTTCAAGCATTGGAATATGTCTTGGAGGATACCCCAAATATCCATGAAGGACTAGTAGAAGTGGAACCTAGTACAACTCAAGATCAGGGCATGGTTCTTGAGAAAGGAAAAGGCCTGATAGCCACATAAACCTTTGAAATAAAGGACCTGCTAACCTAGGAAGAATAAGCTACCATGGTCGCTGATGATGATTTCAAAGACTTAGGGGCTTTGAAATTATCACAATGGAAGATGATTGTCATAGAAATGAAACCAACATGGTTCTAGACAATTAGATTCACCTCCTAGCATAAAACATCTAGAACAAAAATATAAAATGTAGCTAGGGGTCCAAACTATAACAAACAAACAAAGAAATAAAACTGGAAAGGAGTTCAAGAAGCCATGAATGAAGTCAACCCTCCAAATATTGGACACGTTTAACTAGAAGCCAATAGAATCAGGATGATACAAGAATATATTAGATATATACTCCTATCAACCATGCCTTTCACCAAATAGATAATCTCCTCGAACATAAGGGGTGAAGAACCCATCAAAGCACATAATTCTTCATATAAAGATCCAGTAGGACCTTCTTACAATCTTTCTAATCCATGAAACTAAGTGCACTGACACCATTTTCGCTCCAATCATCTCCAAGATCTGGAGAGTATCCAAAAGTCTAGTATTCGACACAAAAGGAGCTTTAGGAGGCTTAGGCATAACCTATAACCCATCTCTGATAGGTATGTAACCCCTCTCCTTGTACCCTATTGTTATTACTTCTTCTTTCCATTTGATTGGAAACAACATACGTGGTTACATCTCTAATTTCTATGGGCTACAAACCCCTTTAGAAAATGAAGCCATGATATAACACCTATCTTACTTAAGGTCTCATTTTAACCCATCCAAATCAATCATTGGTGGCTACTGTTTATAATCATCACATCCCTCCAAGAAAAGAAGGGTGGGAGCAGCTAGTTATACCATGAATCTAAAATGCTAAGCACCTTCGTTAAGGAAACTAAAATTATATAAAAAAAACAATGATATTTACAACATGGAATAATAAGAGGGGGATACCTACCCAAATTTCCTCTCACTTGGATAGATTCTCGGTCTTAAGGAAACTCTTGGTAAATGGGCATGAGAGCTTTGCAACAATTCTTCCCTCCGCAAGCTCAGACCACTATTCCATTTCCCTATCATGGAAAACCTTTGGAAAAAATTCAAAGAGACCTTTTAGATTCAAAAAATTCTTGCACACTGACCCCATCCTAATATTCAAGATTGGCAGCTGGTGGGAAGGGATGTGAAACTATAAGTGGTCCAAAATGTACATATTTCAACAAAAACTTAAGCAAGTAAAACTACTCATAAAATAAATGGAATAATTAGGAGTTTGGAAACATGTTCTAGAAAAATGAGCAACTACAAAATGATATGGCCTTCCTAAAATAATAAATCATCCTCCATGTCTGCTCTGTGGAAATGTAATGATCCTTTTTCAGGATTATCAATAATGCGCTCAAGAAAAACACTGTATAAGTAAAATTGTGCAAAAATAACATAGATCAAGACTTGGTTCCTCTTATTTATGCTGTATTTGACTTATATGTGGAATTTCATATAAAATTAGTAGTTTAGATACATTAAACACATCTCCCAAAAACTAGACTATCTAAAAAGCACCTGAAGAGGAAGGCTGCAGCCAAATGCAAAAACAACTTCAGGAATTGCGTAGTTTTAGTAGATGTTCAATGGAGATAAGTAAGAGGAATCATATTTTGGTAATACAGTAGAAAATCAACATTATGATCAATCCCTTTCATTATAAAGTAGAATGTATGAGACAATACAACAATAAATCTTCAGAAAAGAGAGCTAGAACACATGTACATTTGCAAAAATGGCTCAACACTGTTATTTTCATGGAGCTTCAGGAGCTGGAAGTTACAACTCAGCTCTAGGACAGATTTGTGGACAAAACATCAGATCTATTTCAGATCTGGAAGCTATATTGTCTTCTCTTCAAGATCCACTTGGAATTTTGACAAAAGCATGCATAAACAAGAGTAGATTTGAGAAACAAGTTGTAGATTTGGAAATTGTTGCAACAAATTTCTGAATATAAGATTTCATTACAATGGATCATATCTAAACAGAACATATATCAACAAGTTAATCCATGGATCACCAAGTGGAAGGCAAAGCCTAGCACTAGAGATCTCTGATCTAAACTATGAGCAAGACACCATGAAAACCCTCATACAGAAATAATGCAATCTAGTCATGGGAACAATGCTGTAGCTCAAATGACACAGAAAAATATTGTAAAATTGCAGATCTGAAGTACAAGAAGCAGAGACATTCTTTCAGTAGGTTAAAGAACACACTCCATGAGAAGAGGCTCCCAAAAATACACTAGATCTCTGCAGATCTAGACTCCCACTTGCTGCAGTTCACAAGACAGCTGAAATCTCAACTTGAGCAGCGCTGTAGTGTAAGGTGGAGCTTGGCCTCAAGCCTAATAGTGGTTCAATTCAACAAAATTTCCTCCAATATTACTCAAAGGAAGAGGTGAAATCCCTGCATAGGAATTCTAGATACAATCCTCCACTAAACAACAGAGAATGGTATTTGTCTAAGTAGACAAATACTCAGAAATATGATCAATCAATAACCTTCACTTGCTGCCCTCCTTTTCCTTTTATAAGATGAGAAAGCTTTTGTGAACCCTAAACCATATTGATGAGTTAGCCCTTTCCACATGAGAGGCTTCCTTCTAGAATTTCATTGTCCCTTTTGGAGATGCAATGAACCTAGACAACGCTGTTGATTTGGTCAAGGTTGAACCAGTCTTTAGTTCAAACCTCTTTCACACCTGCAAGTTATTATTTACATGACCCTGATTTGTATTTGTTCACATGGGAATTGATTTATTCATAATTTTAGGATTTTTACATGTCCTCCTTTATTCATTTATTCATGAAACAAAAATTAAAACAAAATTGAATGTTCCTTTTCGCTAAGGATAGTTGGGAACATTACAGTCCTCCCCTCCAAAATGTTGCTTGTCCTCAAGCAACTGAAAGGGTAAGAGCCGTAGTTCTTCTCCTTCTCCATTGATGGCACCATCAAGGATCAAGCTTTCATCATGGTCCAAGTGCTCATTAAGCCAATACATCAAAATTTCTCCTCCAAGGCTAACATGATAGGGGCATTGTCCATCCCTCCAAGAGTGTAAAACTCAACATAAATTAACATGGGTGAAGCAATGTCACATCTAAAAAATGTATCATGAAGTACAATATGAAGTTCCATCCCATGTGGTACATATACACTACGCACTCTTTGCCCATACAAACCCATAAACAATACCAATATATTATCTATGTATGGAAACAAAATCACATATATTCAAACTAAAATTTGCACTTGAGGAGGCGGGTCACAATCCCACATAAGATACTAACGCAATGCACTCCTTGTCTTGAGTATATATAAGTGTGGTAAGTGGTACTCACACCACAAATTTGTTGTATGGGTCACTTTGACATGGCTGAAAGTGATACCTAAGTTAGGTGCCTTTGGGAAGCACCCATCATGATAGAGAATCTCCCTTTGCACCTCAAGGGAGTGACCAGATTTAGAATTTTTATTGGCTTTACCAATGCCATGAGATTTGCATGTAATATCGCCCCTTTTAGAATCCATGGCCTACATACATATGGTAAGAGAATATGTCAAATCAGAAAAATAAACATGCTCCATAAGATCAGATTCTTTACCATTCAAGTCTCCCACACACATGGAGTTGGGCATGGAGATTTCTCCTCTTTTAAGAGAAGGAAGAGATGGCTCAAATAACTCCTGCATAGAGTCCTTTGGTTGACCCATCTCCTCATAAATATTTCACTCTTGTAAGTGCTGATGTAGCTCCTCCCAATCATAGTGCTGATGTAGTTCCTCTTCCATACCCTCCCAATCAAAACTCCGCATGATTAGGGTGTAGATCTTTGTTGACTGCATATAGCTGGAAAGGAACTCTTTGTGTGCTATTTGTAGTATCTCTTGCTTAAGCTTGGAGGCTTGAGACAAGAATAATTTTCCAAGATGATATATGACCCCTTCATGGACCACATAGCCTCCCCCTTGCTTCATGCCATCTAATATCATCCCGGTGTGAATATCTTTGGAGTAATCCACAAGGAGTTGAGATCTCCAATATGGATCCACATAGTTCAACAATGACATCACTGCTGATACATCTATGATGGTCCTTGCCTTGTTGTTGATTGCTTCTTTGACATTACATATGCCAAATTTGTTTGTTGGGAGGCTGATCCTTCCCTTTCCTTCCTCCCACAGCACTGTGGCTTTCTGTTTCATTGCTCCAATCCTTGCTTGATCTATGTTTGGAGTAGCACTTTCTGAGGCTTCCCCCACATGATCAAAATCTAATGGAATTCCAAGTGGCTTTCCATGAGGTAGAAATATTCCTTGCGGAATTCTCATAAACATGAGAGAAGTGATTGTGAGATCCTTTCTTCCACTACACAAATCCATCTCTGTTGTTTGTGTGGAAACATTAAGTGCAGGATAAGTTTGCATGCCTTGAATTATTTGTGGTTTCACACTCTTCAAGCCTAGCCACTCCAATTGCAAGGCCTTCCAATCAGTGGTAACCTTCCCCAAGGTAATCAACCACTAGACACCCAAGATGATATTGGTGTCTGGTATGTCAACTACAAAGAAATGGTCCAGCAAGGTGTAGGATCCCATAGTGACAGAATGTGATGGAACATATCTCATGCATTGCATGGTTGTATCTCCTGGGACCAAAACATAAAACCCATCAAAAGTGTCAGTGGGGATTCCTCTCCTCTACACAAGGTCAGCATCAATAAATTTGTGGGTAGCCCCACTGTCAATCAAAATAGACACTCTATAGTTCATGACTAGGCCTTGTACTCTCAGGGTCAAGTATTTAGGCACTTCTCTCAAAGAGGCAAGAGTCGCACTTGTTGGAGAAAAGGATCCCTCTTCACCTCTGTATGGAGATTGATCTTCCTCCTCATCATGACCAGCGTTGTGACCCCCCCTAGGTCCATCATTCACATATTCCTCCTCAAAATCTAAGAATACTTTTATATAGTGTGCCCTTCCAGCAGCACATCTATGTCTCGGTACCCATGGCTCTTGGAAAGTGAAACACAATCTCTTTTTCCTCAGCTCCCTCCAGAGATCAAGGTCAAGAGGTTTCTTTAGTGAGCTCTCCTTGGGTGGAGAAACTTTCCCTTCTTTCCCCTTAGAAGAGTGAGGGGCTTTGCTTTGGAAAGTTTCCTTTGCTCTTGGCAAGGCATCTTGGAGATCTCTAGCTCTCTCAATTGAATCATGCAAAGTGATGGGCTTGGAAAACTTAACCAACCCATGCAAAGGTTCCTTTAGGCCATCAATGAACATGTAGACTCTCCTTTCTACAGATAGATCAAGGACCATTACTAACAATCTCAGGAATTCATAGATATAAGCCTCTGCATCTCCTGTCTGCTTCAGCATTTCCAGGATTATAAGAGGTCCGTCGGGGTCTTTCCAATCAAATATCTCCACTAGTATTCTAGTGAACTCAGTATATGTAGACACATTGTTGTGTCTCAATGTAGATATTCCATGGAACCACCAGTTGTGGGCTTCACCCTCAAAGTGCAGCGCATCAATCTTGATGGCTTCTACTTTGGGGACTTTAGTCAACTGGAAATAGATGTCCAAATTTTCCACCCATGATTTGGTAGAACAAGAGGATGATCTATCGAACTTGGGAAAAAATAACCTGCCCATAGTGTGGTGTCTCCCATGAAAGAAACCTCCATCTCTGTACTGCTGCCATGGTCTCCTCCTGTCCTTGAGATGGAAAAAGTCTTGATAGCTCAAGTTATCCTTGAACCTCTGACTTTGTGAGTCATATTCCACAAAGTAACCTTCCAGGGAGGTTGGCTCTTGCGGTCCCTCATTCTCTACAGCCAAGAAGGTAAGCATAGTAGAGCAATGGGAGGCCTGTGGGGCTTGTGGCAAGCTCACAGGTTGACCAGTTCCATAATGAGACATTTCAGAACTTTCTCCTTGATGGAATCTCCAAAGGGAATCCCTAATTCTATCCACCCTCATCTCTTTTATCTCCTTGGAAATATCTTTCGAAGTCTCCAAGAGAGTTTTTACAAACTCATTTTCTTCCTTATCCTTATCATTCATAGAGTCAGGGGCTTTCCCCTTGTCTTGACCCTTGTCAGGGTCATGAGTGGTGTAGTCATACTTTTTATGACTTCTATTTTGGTACCTCGTCTCTCTCTCAGTGAGAGGACCCTCTTCGTTGAAATGTAGCATGACTCTTTCTCCAAGCCAAGCACAGGCTGTGCCAAGAGTGGAGCTTCGATACCACTGTAATGATCCTTTTTTAGGATTATCAACAATGAGCTCAAGAAAAATGTTGTATAAGTAAAAATGTGAAAAAATAACACAGATCAAGACTTGTTTCCTCTTATTTATGTTGTATGTGACTTATATATGGAATTTCATCTAAAAAAAATTAGTTTAGATACACTAAACATATCTCCCAAAAACTATACTAGCTAAGAAGCACCCTAAGAGGAAGATTGTAGCCAAATGCAAGCACTTCTTCAGGAATTGTGCAATTTTAGCACATGTTTAGTGGAGATTAGAAAGAGGACTCATCTTTTAGTAATACAGTAGCAAATAAACATTATGATGCAGCCATTTCATTATACAGTAGAATGTATGAGTCAATACAGTAATAAATCTTCAGAAAAGAGAGCTAGAACACATGTACATTTGCAGAAATGTCTCAACAACATTATTTTTATGGAGCTTCAGTAGCTGGAAGTTAAAATCAGATATAGGACAGATTTGTGGACAAAACATCAGATCTATTTCAGATATGGAAGCTATATTGTCTTCTCTTCAAGTTCCACTTGGAATTTTGACAAAAGCATGCATAAATAAGAGTAGATCAGAGAAACAAGTTGCAGATCTGGAAATTTCTGCAGTAAATTTCTGAATATAACATTTCATTACAATGGATTAGATCTAAAAAAAACATATATCAACAAGCTAATCCATGGATCACCAAGTGGAAGGCAAAGCCCAGCACTAGAGATATTTGATCTAAACTATGAGCAAGACACCATGCAAACCCTCATACAGAAATAATGCAGTATACTCATGGGAACAGTGCTGTAGCTCAAATGACACAGAAAACTACTATAAAATTGCAGATCTGAAGTACAAGAAGTAGAGACACTCTTTCTGGAGGTTAAGGAACACACTCCATGAGAAAAGGCTCCCAAAAATACACTAGATGTCTGCAAATCTAGACTCCCACTTGCTGCAGCTCACAAGACAGCTCAACTCTCAACTTCAGCAACGCTGTAGTGTAAGGTGGAGCTTCGCCTCAAGCCTAATAGTGGTTCAATTCAACAAAATTTTCTCCAATATATCTCAAAGGAAGATGTGAAATCCCTGCATAGGAATTCCAGATACAATCCTCCATTAAATAGAAGAGAATTGTATTTGTCTAAGGAGACAAATACTCAGAAATATGATCAATCAACAAGCTTCTCTTGCTACCCTCCTTTTCCTTTTATAAGATGAGAAAGCTTTTGAAAACCCTAAACCATCTTGATGAGTTAGCCCTTTCCACATGAGAGGCTTCCTTCTAGAACTGCGTTGTCCCTTTTGGAGATGCAGTGAACCTAGACAACGTTGTTGATTTGGTTAATGTTGACCGAGTCTTTAGCTCAAACCTCTTTCACACCTACAAGTGATTATTTACATGGCCCTGATTTGTCTTTGTTCACATGGGCATTGATTTATTCATACTTTTAGGAGTTTTACATGTCCTCCTTTATTCATTTATTCATGAAACAGAAATTAAAACAAAATTGAATGTTCCTCTTAGCTAAGGCTAAGTGGGAACATTATAGGAAACCAATTCTCCTGAGGCTTCCCTCCTCAATCGACTCGAGGAGCATTATAAACAAGATGAGATATACTGGAAAAAAGTTATTTAGTGCATTTCTTGAAGAGGGGGCGGTAAAATAGCTTCTTTCAAAAAAATAACACTGAACAAAAAGCCAAAAATCATATTTACCTCCACACAAAAAAATGGTACAATAGTGCCAACCCATGAGGACATAGATCAAGAATTGGTCAATAATTTCTTTACCATTATCCAGAAGCCAGCAACACAACACATGGAAGCCATTAGTGAGATCATAGCCAACATCCCGCATTTATTCACTATTGAGAAAAACGGTTCCCTCATGAGGCCAATCACTACATTTCAGGTCTTGGAAGCCCTCACCCAGATGGTTGAATACAAGGACCCTATCTCAGATGACTTCTTTGTCTCCTTCTTCAAATGATGTTGGAACTCTATAGAAAGTGAAATACATTAGATAATGGAGGAATCTAGAAGCTCCATATTCATTCTTCAGGCCTTCAATGCCACCTTCCTTGACCTCATACCAACATAAGATCATGTTGCATCATAACATAAATCTAGGCCCATATCCCTATGCAATGTTCTTTGAAAAATAATTTACAAAATTATATCCAATAGGATTAAGCCTCTAGCCTCTCCTTCCCTCCTAATCTCCTAGAGAAAATCGAGTTATGTCGAAAGGAGGAAATTTTTTTATGACAATATCCTCGCTGATGAGACCATCCATTATTTGAAAAATATTAGAAAACCTACAATTTTACTAAAATTAGACATGTCCAAGGCCTTTTAAAAACTAAGTTGGGAATATATTAAGAACATTCATAAAGGCCTTTGGCTTTAGTTTTTTTTAGATTCAATGGGTTATGTCTCTTATCACCACAAATTTTTTCTCCATCCTCATCCATGATCCCCCCTATGAATCCTTCCTCCCATCTAGGGGCACCCAAAAATGAGAACCCCTCTCTTCTTTCCTCTTTATCCCCATGGGTGAAGGACTTGGATGTTCCATCAACACTTCTCATTCTACAGGTTCCCTCAAGGGCCTCTCTATTTTCTGCAACTCAACCCACACCCACGAACAATTCGTTGATGAAACTCTCCTTATGAGTCATCCATCAGTTCACAATGCCAAGATGATAAAAGAAAAATATAATTCTTCAATACCCATATCATCACTCGATATAATATCCAATTCATCCTTGGATTTGGTACAACATTTTTCCCCTCTAAATACCTGGGATCCCCCCTTATCGACTATGCCATGAAGCACTCCTCCTGGCGAGATATAATTGATAAATTATCGTCTAATCTCGACTTCCAGAAGAACTTTGTCCTCAACATCTCCAACATGCATGTCCTCCTCAAGGGTATAATCCAAGCTATGCCCCTGTACTTATTCTTTGTCCTTTCAACCCCAAAATGGGTCCTCAAGA
Organism: Pinus albicaulis; assembly: GCA_034641835.2. NCBI lineage: Eukaryota > Viridiplantae > Streptophyta > Pinopsida > Pinales > Pinaceae > Pinus > Pinus albicaulis. The sequence continues at coordinate 115,885 of JAXQQM020085828.1, read as the reverse complement.
GAATAAGAAACATCTACCACACTATTTTCTTGGAAGGAGATGATATCAAGCAGAAATGGGCTCTCGTCAAATGGGACACTCTTTGCCTCCCAGAAACCCATGGTGGATTAGGGTTATGGGACCTAGAAATGGTCAACAAGTTAGATGGTTCCAAGGTAAAGTGGAATTGGATCACACACAAACAGAAACCATCGTCCAATATTTGGCATGATAAATATTCTAACAACACACCCCAACAAGATAAGGTTTTTCAGTCCTAGATGCCTCTAAGGTCTTTAACATGGAACTTAACGAGTCAAGGATGGAACTTTATCTACTCCCACCGCTCCTTAGAAATTATAGATAGAAAATCAACTGATTTATGGAATGACCCTTGGCAACAATAGCCAAGTTTGGAAACTATCCTTCCCACCCCCCAGAGTCAATCTCAAGCTCTCCACACGACATGTGTCACAGTTGAATCATTCTAGACAAATGAAAAAGAGATAGTTAACCATAGATGGGTGCCAAAAATTCTATGCTGAGAGGAAGATAATAATAATAATTATTCACTCATTCAAAAAGAACTAATAAAAAGAATAATATGTAAAAATTATGGGAAGGATGTTCTCATGTGGGGCTACATGAATTCAGAATTTGTTTTTTCAAAGGAAGCATAAAACCTCTACTCCTTCACTCATCTTCCTCAAGTGGATCCCTCTAGGGCCAAGATTTGGATTCTCAATACATGGCGAAAAATAAAAACCTTTGTGTGGCTTCTTTCCAAGTGTCATGTCCTCACATCAGACAATCTAATGAGAAAAGTATTTCATGGGCCATCTAGGTGAAACCTTTCCAAGGAACAATCAAAGACTCTGGACCATATCTTCTACTCTTTCCCCTACAATGACATCATTAGGTACAATATGCAGCATGAATTTATCAAATATAATAGACTTCCAAGTCGTATTTTTTTGCACCTTCATGCAATGGCATACCTCACCCTCAAATGATCCCATATTAAATTGCATTTGGACGTTTGACCCTATTTTTTTTGGCACGAGAAGTCTGGAATGAGTGAAACTACATGATCTTCAATCATTCTACCAGATCCCCTAAAGAGGTCTTGTCTCTCTTCCATAAGCATATGAAGGAATCCATAGCCCTAACCAATTCATCACCTCAAGATCATTAAGCCCCCCATCTAACAATGAAAACCTTGAATGGTGGAGCCTGAAACCTCCCAATATTACCCACATTTCCTGGTAATCTTGGTTTCTCACTTCCTCTCCTTAATCTTGGATCCCCCCTCATCACCACCACCTCAAGTTCAACTCTCACGGAGCTTCTCAGGGCAACCCAATAGAAGCTAGTATCGAAGGGTTTTTTCACAGATCATGTGGGGAAATTCATTTACATTTACATGGGTGACATTGGTTTCGGAAGAAAAAATGTTGCAAATATGGAGGCCGTAAGAGAGGGCTTTCACATTATAAAATTAAATCATATCTTGCATCTATGTGTTGAAGGATACTCTCAAATCACCATCGAAATTTCTTATCATGTCATTAAAAATTCTCGAGCTACAAAGAAAACTATTGGTTCACGAATGGAATACCTTGTTAAATATCCTCAACTTATCCTCTCTCAGCTGGAAGCTATTATTTTCTCTTCTGTAAATCTCAAATAAAAATACCTCGCTCACTTCATCACCAACAGAGGAATTAAAGGCAGTCAACCCATATATAATTGGCCTCCATCCTTCCCAACCATTGCATATTAGATTCCTTACTGTATGCACCTAATGTAGTGAGATATCCTCCCTCCATATCTAGGTGCTCGTAGGATAACCGACATGACTCCCCAAGCTTACTATAAATTTCCACCACCTTGCACGTCTCCTTCACCAAGTGGAATTCATGGATTTTAATTCACCTTGGCAAAGACAAGAGTCCCTGTACCAAATTATCCTACTTTCTTTCGCCTTCAATAAAATGAAAAATACCATGGACATTCTCTTCTCTAGGTTGCTTATTCTCCCTTGGTTATTCTCTCCAATGCTCACTCTATTTTCTTTAGATCTATCTCTACGACGCTGCCATGCTACCACCCAATGATGAGTCATGACAGGGGAAAAGGTTGTCATCCTAGAAAATTTAGGGGCCATGGGTGTCTCCACACCACCTTTGATGAAGCCACTGTTGCAGTTAAGTTTTACTATGGCATCCGAGAGTCAATTAGGAGAGAGGTTGTTGCCATTAAGGAGCGATATACTAGCAAAGGTTGTCCAATGCTATGGGCTCTCTGGAACCTCCTTTCCCGCTAGATTAATGAGAGAAACAAAGAGAATTTGAAATCATCTAGCTGTATATTTGAGCTCTCTACCCACTAGATTCATTCATTATGCTCACTAAAATGCCATGCCAAAGACCCGTGTATCAAATTTCTGCTGAAAATACCATCCCCCTCTTAACCTGCTCCCTCTCCCTTGTACTCCCTTCTTCTTTTATCCTCATCTCTTCCTGTGACTAGCACTCTCATGGCCCCTTCCCCACCTTCCCATGCTCCCATCCCTATGATGTGAAACACCCCCCCCCCTTCCCCTCCTCACCCTGGTCCCTATGGCCGTTACATCCTCGAGCAGCTCCTGACGGATTTTGGTAACATACAAGCTCAAGGAAGTTCTCAAGTTAAATGTGGTGCCAAAATGGTGACAATGCAGTTCCAATGGTGAAAATTCTGGCACTTTTGTTTCAAGACGATTATTAGGTTGTTACTCTTAGTATGGTCTAGCTCAATGGAAAGCTCAAAACAATTTTCATTTAAGTTTTGCTAGCGAATATGTGGCATATACCCTTAAGGATTGCTGATATTTTTTGGCCCCTCACCATCTTTGGTCAGTTAATGTAAATCGTTGAATGCTATATTTTATGCTCATTATTTTTTATCATTGTCAAATTCAGAGTGAGACTTTTGAGCTTCAGTTTCTCCTTCTTGGAGCAGAGCCTTTCAATTCCTATCTTAGGTTTCCTCACACAGAGGGAGAGAATGCACTCATGGATGTAAATTATGTACATTTGTTCTTATTAATATAATGTAAATACCTTTGCTTACAAAAAAAACAATTATTTTTTGTAATTGTTGCCACTTAAATCCATATTTCTATCTATTTTTAGATAAATTTGATATAAATCTGATATAGAAAAATTGCATATATAGTTAACATTGAATTATTATTATTTTATTATTTATATTTTTAAATATTATCTGTCACTACAAGTATAAAATGGAATAAATTATCCACTTCCATCTTGCAATACACCATTTGCTTAATTCATGTATTGAAATAATTTATTTACGATTTACACTGAAATATTTATTGTTAACAATATTTTTTTAAATACCACTTACAATTTTGTACTAAACATTAAGGGAAATACATATCTCCCTAATAATTGGAAATAGAAAATACAAATTTACAGCAATAAGATTAATTTTTATTTTATTTATTTATTTCTATATACTCCAAAAGAAGAGTTGTTGGTTGAACAATTTTTAATTATTTATACATTTCATGATGATGATGATGATGATGATGGTTAGCATCCACTAAGACCAATCTTTGGTCTATAGGACCTAAAGAAAAGAGCTATTTAATTTGACTTAAGATTTTATTCCTATGCTCAAATCTGATGGCTTGTTCCAGGTAGACCATAGTGCAAAGCCATCTATGTTAGGGACCTTAGATTCTTCGTGCTCCCAAGTTTCAACAAGTAATATAATATCAACATCATTTGAGATCCAACTTAGCTTGGGGCCTTTGTTCCATGGAAAGCCCCAAGAGTTCCAAGAAAGAATTCAGAGCATGTTGAAATGCTATTTATTAATATCTTTTTGGTTTCTATCTCGAATAACGACTTTTCTATTTCTGATTATTGCCCATTTTCCTTCCTTTGTTCCATACTGGGTAGTAGATTTCACCTCTAAACACAATATAATTGATATAAAATTATATTTAAATTAGACATCTTAAAATATTATATTTATTTTCTATATTAAAATAATATATAAAGTGTCAATTGAACATTAAGATTTTATACAACTAATAAATTGTACATATGCATCATCCCTAACAACACAATATGAAAAAAATTTCATTATAGGAAAATGTATACATTTAATCACTTTATATATATATATAGATATGGGGTTTATTTGATGTAGATATTAATTTTTTTAAATATTTGTTATTATATATATATATATATATATATATAGTTTATTTGATATAGATATTATTTTTTTTGAAATATTTGTTATTATTAATATTTTATGTTAAATGTTGTTTGTAGTTTGATATTGACTACAGAGAGAATTAGATTTTTTTAATATTTAGTTGAATTATCTCTTTATAAAAAGTTTTTATAAATTATTTTATTTAAGTTACAGATTAAAATTTTTATATATCTTTGATATATATATTTTTTTTTTCTATTAATTATTTCTAAAATTATACCAGAGGAATGACACATCTTCTTTATATTAGAGTATTTAAAACCACCTTTCAACATAATATATTTATTATTTAATATCTCATATCATTGTGTCAAGAGGTACTTTAGAGTTTAATATGGAGGAGACGACTTTACATATGTTAAATAATTTTTATCTTTATAAACATAATAACCATATATAACATAATATTAATAATTATTTTAGATTTATTTTACGAAGGAACTAAAAGCTAAGAGATGAGATTTTATTTCTTTAGGAGCTTGATAGATTTTAAGACAAGATAGACTTACTCTACTTTGATTATTAATAATTAATAATAATAATAATTATTATTATTTTTATTTAATTTTTTTTTTTTTTTATTTAATAGGTTTAAAATATTTAACCTTATAACATTTTAAAACATCTTTTCCCTACTAAATTGTAGAATATTCCTCCACACAATCACAATAATATTTGACTAATTATAACAAATATTACATATATATTACATCATATTAACAAAAATGTAAGGAAAACAAAATTATGAAAGAGAAAATTGAACGAGTTTATATCAATCACTCAATACTACAACTTTAAGAAGCATCAAAATAATTGAACATAAGACTATTAAAGCTAATTTTTTATTATTCCTTTATGTAATTTAGGGGATGGGATATTTCAATTATTTTTTAATTATTTTATTCATTTTTAATTAATTAGGAGAAAAAATATAAATGTGAAGATTATTGTAAATATTCCTTAAATAATTAAGGATATGAGTGGAGTTGAATTATGTAGATAATCTAGGGATTAGGAATTTCAAAAGCGTGACTTAGTTGAGTCCAAAAAATGATAAATCTAAATTAGATTTTAAGTTAAGATGTGTGTGGAGGAAATTATGGAATGAAATAAATTATATTTATATATAAATATGTAGCTTGTGAGAGTGAGAAACGACAACCGAGGAAGCGAGGAAGTGAGGAATACAGAGAGAATAAGAGAAATGGTTTGAAGGGCCGAGAGCCAAGAGGTTGGCCATTGTAATATTTGGCCAAAGAGTTTGTGTTTTTATATCAGTATTTTATTTGTAAGACTCTCTTTCCTTCATATGTATTTTGAGCTGAACATATTTTTGGTTTTAATGAATAATTTTATTTGAGAAGATAGCACATGATTTTTTACATGCTAGGATCTTATTTAACCCAGTATCTTAGCATCATTTGGTATTAGAGCCTTGTGTATAATTTTTTTGCTACCTAGATTGTCGTGAAGGAGCTACCTATTGAAATTTGTCTTCATATGAAATTATGATAGACCTATCATTTATGTTACAAAATGGTCCTTGGGAATGTTTCATGTTGAAATTGTGTTCGAGTGTTGATCCTGATCTGCATAGCACATTGCGTGGAAGATATCAGTAGTGGAGGTTGTGTGTGGACATTGAAATGAAGAGAAATTTGTGAGAGTTGTGAAATACGTGATCATGTGAGATCTACAAACCACAAATTTTTGTGATCTATTAGTAAGAACACAAAAGCTTTAAGATGGTTCAGAAGACAGCAGATAAGTAGCATGAGAATTCTTTTCCACAAACCTTGAAGCCATGAAAGTGACCAATAATTGAAATCCAAGCTACTCTGCTCAACGTCTTCGATATCATCTCTTCCTCACTTGAATTTAATCATTCTGAGTTGTTCAAGGAAAATGTCGTGAAGCAGGAGTCGAGATTCATGATCTCCATTGAACATAGTGTCGAAGCTGAAGGAGGTTCAAGGATTGATGCAAGAAGGCACATGGATCCTATTGTAAGATCTAGGATTTGGAGCGAAAATCATAAGTCTATAGTAAGTGTGAAGCCACACCACTGGTGAGGTTCTTAACGCACTTGGCAGAGGAAGTATCACATGCGATGGCATATGATTAAGAGCTCAAGCAGGTGTAACGTCTGGTAGGCAGCACGTTAATACTGGTGGGAGCTGTGGTATGGGAAATTCATGCCTCTAAGAGCAAGCCTTGTGACATAAGACCGCGCACAGCAGTCTATGCCATAGGTTGAACGTTATGTCTTGACCATCGCTACTTGGAAGACCGATAGTAAATGATGTGAATAGGCTTGACAATTTCCATGTCTGGTTTGTTTGAGATGAGCGTTGGCTCCATATTGAGTTGATTTTTTTTTTTTTATGGATCCCAACTACATTTTTTAATCATGTTATTATTATATACAATAAAAATGGTCCTTTGAGGACTCATCGATTATTGTAATAACTGGAGTTTGCATAAAGCTGTAATATCTCATTATTATAGGTATAAATAGAGAGGTATTTGGGATTGCATAAAAAGTACTAAAGAATGGATCAACTCCATCATTTGAAGAGTAAACCTAGGCCTTAATAGAATTGAACATTGTGTAAAGAAATTTTAAAGTGGAATTTATCATCTTATATCATTTTTGGTATCAGAGGAAAACGTAGTGGAATAACAGTAGATTACTCTGGCCTGAACAAGAAGGCGAATGATGGAAATGGAGATGATGTGAAGTGTCCAACGAATGATACAAGTGTAAAGGTGAATGCGAAGAACTATAATTCAACCGGTCCAAAGAGTTGGAACGAGGAACAGCTAAGAAGCAAAATTGAGAGGACGGTTTTGAAAAACAATAAGGGTTTTTACACAGCTTTCAAGAGGTAAGTTGGGACAACGTGGACCAGATTAATGTTGATTGGAATCCGTATACAACAAAGCGGATTGGTGAGCACGTATGAGAAATGAATCAAGGTGAATTGGTATTAAGTGTGGGGCGGTATATAAATTCATTGAAATGTTTGTTAACCAAAGAAAATGGATGGTTTCAAATTTTCCAGCAATGCTAGATCGTGGAGTATGAGAGTATAAGACAGAGGTTTTAATATACAAAGCACAGAGAAAGTTTGAAGGTAATATAACGAAAGTTAGTGTGGCTTATTAATGATTTATATTATATAAATTATATAATAGAAATAAAATAAAATGGATAAAAGCATAAGCGTATAAAGATTATGGTTGGGGTTATAACCATAGGGCTGAAAAAAAACTGAAAAGCTTCCACATATGAGGTTTCCTCCATTTGGGGATTTTAGAAAACACATTTTATATGTGGTTTTGGCAGTGTGTGGTTGAATCATTTTGGTAGGTACTGAGAAATATGCATTTTTATGTGAGAGGATTTATTATGCCTAATGTGGATTCTTCGCAGTTTTGTAAGTCATTTTGGACCAAAGCTTGTAGTCGGAATGGGAAAATTATTTTGATTTTGTTTTAAGATTATAAACACAATTGCTTGATGTTGAAGAATATTTGTTTTACCATCATGTGGCGGCATCTAAGAGGTTTTATTCAGAATGAAGGTGATGTACGAGTTGTACATTATTCATAAAAGAAGTTAAAAACATGTTCTATGTACATAGGTGAAGAGATGTGAATTGATGTTTTATGGTGCATAAAAGTGTAGGGAAATGTTTGCATTAAGATGATGAGCTTATGGGCATGCGAGTATTTACAGTGACAAAGGAAACATAGAAAAGTGGAAAGCAGAGAATTGAGATTGTAGAGAGAAAGGTTTATTAATAACCTTAAGAGGAGCATGAGGTAAGATAATTCAGGAAGGTATTTTTGAACATTGAAGATTGAATGGTTTATTTATTTTCACCCTAAAATAAATCTTGAAAAACCTGAATTGCATTTCGCCTAAAGACTTCAGTATCATGTGAAATGACAAGGGAAAACCGATGATTTGTCATAAGAATGAAGTATGAAAGAGAGTAAAGATTTTACATCCTAAATATGTATTAGGAGTATATGTTTCTTGGAGGATTGTATAACTTTAATTATGTTAAAATATCCACTATCATTACTATTGGGGCAAAGCTTTAAGTCAAAACAGATGTTAGAGTCAAATGAAAGTTGGGATAGTTTGAGTTAAGGTTGAGTATTTTTCATCAAAGATGAAGAATCGGTGTAAGTATGAAATCAAAGAATCGTAAGCTAAGTAAAACATCTGAATGTAATGGGGTGCATGATCGGTAGAGCCCGACACCCAAAGAATTGGTCATTGTAACACATGAGTTACTAAAGTGTAGTTTGCAGCAAAGTGAAGCAAGAGGGTTTCCATAGATTGGTTCCAAGACAACGAACCAAGAGAAGCCAAGTGCAGGAGGAAAAATTGCATTTTTTATGAATGACAAGTGTGAAGGATTGGTGAAAGGAGGATTGAATGAAATCCACATGTGAATAGATGAAGTTCACCAAGGATGGGAAGATGACTATTGATAGTCATTTCTGAAGATCTGATGAAGACCATAGCAAAGGGAAGAAGAATGAAAATGCCAAGGTAGGTGGCATATGTGAGAAGTTGACAGATGAAGATTATGAGTGGGAGAAGGGTGAGATAATAGTTCACCTTGAATTTTTAATGAAATTGTTGCAGAGAAATTTGAAAGACCAGACAAATAGTTGGACCATGAGAAAGAAGGTAAAGTGGCAGAGACTACACACAAAGAGGTAAAATCAAGTAAACATATAGTTGAAGGAAGAGATGAGGAAGCTCGAGAATATGTTGAGTTGTGAAGAACTCAGGGAGGCTGAGTTAAAAATGGATGTTTCCATTTGTGGCCCTGAACAAGATGAAATTCTAGGTGAAGAGATCAATGAGGAAGATCTCATGAAATATTGGGATAGTTCAGAAGAGTCTGAATATGTGTTGGCATGAGAAGCAGATGAGGCTATGGAGCATTGCATTTTTTCTCAAAGTTTATGTATGTTTGTAGGATGTGCGGAAGGTGGTGAATAGTCTGGTGAAACTATCACAAAGGAGAATGAAACTTTTGAGGTGGAGTCTGATGGAGAATACCTTCAAGAGGAGGAAGGTACTGATTTGTTGCAGTAGGAAGAAGTCATAAATGAATCCTTGGTTGTGATAACACAGCCAGTTGAAGCTGTTATGGAACAGGAGCATAAAGGAAATGCCGAAGAGATATTCCAAGGAGGTAAACAAATGTATTTGTTTAATGAAATTGTTGACAACATTTTGCAATGTGATGAAACAGAAACTAGGACAACTCAAGAAGATTGCCAGAAGAAGAGTGAAGTTGGGAAGGAAAGTTGTAATGAAGTGTTGGAAAGATTTCATATGGAAATCGAGTTCTTGGAACGATGGCTTAAGGAACCTGAGGGAGAAGTGAAGATTGCAGAACCTGATCCAGAAGAAATTACAGTTACTATGTGTGATAGGGATGAAATGTTTTTAACATTTATGGAGTTGAATGAATGTTTTAACTTTTAAAATAATAATGTAACTGTAAGTACAGAAACCGGAATTAACATATATGATGTTGAAATCAGAGAAATTGAGCAGAAATTATTTGGCGTTGAGATGGAAGATTAGAAGCAGCAAGAAATTTATGTCCGTAGGGACATAAAGGAAACAGTAAACCAAGAGGATGAAGATGAAAGTAGCCAATAGTTCAAAATAGGATCTACTGAAATCTAGAAAGTCGATGATGGAAGATTGGTGCTTGAAACATCAAAAGAGACCAAAACGTCTTACCTTTTTAAAACTAACAGTTTGTTGGTGAATGCAAGTACAACACTAGATGAGAAAGTTGTTGCTTTAAAAGCAATCAAAGACTATAGTTGTAATCAAGAAGAAATTTTTGATTATTTTCCATTGCAGAAAGTTAAGTGTTCAGCTTAGTTGGAGGAAAAAGAATTCAACAAAGAGGAATTTCTCCGAGGAATTGGTGAAAGAACGTATTGGAAAAGCCAATGGAATCCGATTGACCGAGTAAGTGATGAGTTACCAAATTGAGTTGATACTTTGAAGGACCAATGACAGAACAAAGTTTGGAATCCTGGAGGGAGAAAGTCATGAGGACTTGTGGTTGTCGCATTATTACAGAAAAGCGACAAAACTCATAGAGAGAACTCTATGGAAACTTCTCTACATGGGTAGTCTGATGCACGAGCATCAAAGCTAAATTTTTATTATTCCTTTATGTAATTTAGGGGGTGAGATATTTTAATTATTTATTTAATTATTTTATTCATTTTTAATTAATTATGAGAGAAAATATAAATGTTAGGATTATTGTAAATATTCCTTAAATAATTAGGGATATGAGTGGAGTTGAATTAGGTAGATAATCTAGGGATTAGGAATTCCATAAACGGGACTTAGTTCAGTCCAAAAAAAGACAAATCTAAATTATATTTTAAGTTGAGATTTGTGTGGAGGAAATTATGGAATGAAATAAATTATATTTATGTATAAATATGTAGCTTGTGAGGGTGAGAAAGGACAAGCGAGGAAGTGAGGAAGTGAGGAATACAGAAAGAGTAAGAGAAATGGTTTGAATGACTGAGAGCCCAGAGGCCGCCCATTGTAATATTGGGCCAAAGAGTTTTTATGTTTTTATATCAGTATTTTATTTGTATGGCTCTCTTTCCTTCATATGTATTTTGAAGCTGAACATATTCGTGGTTTTAATGAAGACTTTTATTCGAGAAAATAACACATGAGTTTTTACATTCTGGGATTTGATTTAACCCAATATCCTGACATGAGCAACAAATGTAAACTTTTCTTTACGAGTTGTTATGTTATTATATATATATATATATGAGATCATATTAACAAAATTGTAAGCCAAAGAAAATTATGAATGAGAAAATTGAACGAGTTTATATCAATCACTCAATACTACAACTTTACGAAGCATCAAAATAACTGAAAATAATGCGCAACAAATCTAAACTTTTCTTTACGATTAGCCAAAGAGTGAATATTACAACTACCATTAATTTGTTTTCATAGTACCATTTCACGGATATCATTGCAAACAGATGTTCATATCATTCTTTGCCATACTTAAAAATGTCACTTGCTCATATCACTTCATAGTATCAAACACAAAATGACTACAAGATATCACGCAGAGTATCATATCCTTGAAATTTCACCATAGATTATCATGTAGCTGTTTCATAGATATTAAATACTTTATTTTTTATAATACTTTTAAAATTTTTAAAGATAGTAGCAATGCTCTTTACCATGTTGAATGAATAATCTCCTCTCTTCATTTTGTCTTCGAAGATGAATTTCAATGTAATGTTGACAAAGTGAGGGCTGGTACTTGAGTTGTGTAGACATGACATGTTTAGAATGTAGCGCATGGGAAACATTTGGTAAAAGATAGTAATCAATGCAGCAACATCATAACGATACGATGTTGCTTCTACTTCTATCTCTAAAATTGTGAATTTTGTTATATATTTCATCGTTAAATTGTTTGACTTGTAGTGAACATAACCATGAAGAGATATAAGTTTATTTGAATAACTCAATTTCATAATTATTGATGTTTCTCATTTGAATACGAGGTATTTTGGCTAATTTGGACTTTATGTATATGAGAGAGATCTTTGTAAGACATGTTGGAGATGATTGATGGCTCCCATTTTCATATGCTCGGACAAATATACCCTATAAACGTTTTCTAATGTACCCCAAATGGGAGGTCAAATGGGAGGGATCATAATATGAAGTTATAAATATTATATTTTTCTTTGTTGAAGATTTTTTTTGAAAAGTGGCAAAAATACATAAATAAATAAATTGTTTTGAATTTTGAAAGGAGAAAAATACAAAATTTGATTGTAATCATTTATCTTTATGTGAATATTATGATAATATATTTTCTATGCTATTCCTTATATTTTATATAATTAAGAAAAAAAGGGTTACATGACTCATATAAACTTACATCATTCAAGTAGTTAAGAATTTAGGCATGACATATAGTTTGTCTTCTTTATTCTTCTCTTTTCTCTTCTTTTTAAGAAAATCTATATTTTATCGTTTTCAAATTATAAAAATTAAATGGGTGTCAGGTGCTCGTTTATTTTGGTTTAGATTGTTTGGAAACATATATGCATACTTACTATGTAAGTAATATTGATAATATAAAATAGAATTGAAATACAAGTTGACATTGAAATTGGAATTGAAGCTAAAAGTGAAAGTGAAATAGAAATTAAGATAGAAATGAAGTAGAAATTGATATGTAGAATTCAAACCGATTCAATGATATAAGTGTACATCCATTTTTATCACTGTACATTTTAAATTTAATGATTAAACATTCTATATAAATAGAAATTTCATTCGACACTGAAAAAAATTGATATAGAAATAACTAGCAATTGCCCCAGATTTTGCAAAGAAAACGTCGTAAGGCATAAAATAGAGAAGAATCATGAAATATACGAAATCATTGAATGATAAAAATTAGTAAACAAAATTCCATTCAAAAAAATATTCAATGAAGAAGGCTCATCAGGTACAAGGGATGGCAATTTGGTTTTCAAATAGTAATTGGTATTTTACATTCACCGTTATGAAATATCATATTATTCAAAAAATGTTATGGGCACAATAACAGAACTAGATTTTTCGGGGTATGGAAATGATGCAGCTGAGTGAGTTGTTTAAGAAGTATTTCCTGATGAATGAGAGGAGGCAGTGGTCCTTGAGGGCGACAGGTTGTCAACTTCACGAGTACGGGTTGATGTTAGCTTAAATTTTGCGAGTTTCCCTTTTTTGGGTGTGCCACAACCATGATATTGTTGATAGTTCATCAACTAGATACTCGAATGCCTCCTCGAAGAGCTTATCTGTGAGTTGATTGGGCTCACGATAAATGTGGGTTAAGGATGACCATTCTAGCTCCTAAATGCGCAACCAAATTTGAGACATAATGGATTGAACCCACAGATTCTACATATAAAACTTATATTAGCTCGGTTAACAACTATTTGAGATTCCCATCTCTTGCAACCTCTTCAAACCATAGGCACTTTCCAAATAAAGAACAAAAAACAATGTTGAGAAGTCAACCTTTGAATTGGAACCAGGGGCCAGATTATATCTGATATGAATCAATTGAAATGAATATATATACAAAACACCACCAATCCCACACGTAGGTGGATGCCCTTGGTTGGCCCCATCAAATAAACTCCATGGGGTATCAAAGTGAAGAGAAAACATAATCAACATATAAGGAGAAAAGTAAATTTTTAATGAGATCACCTAGAGATTCTCTGATAATTTGAGTGGTATTTTCTTCAAAATTATTGCAAGATAATTTCTAGCTAATATGTGAATAGCTATAAGAAAATCCTTATTATTTCATCCATAGTAAACCATCTCACTTAGGGATGACACAAACAGGACAAGAATGAAAAATCACTTTGCCATCTCAAATGTGAGCCTGAATATGTGGTGAAAAAGAAAATCTATAGGCGTTTTCCCATGGGAAGACGTTTATTTGTTTAGGACATATGTTCCACATATTTTTAACTTTCTACAAATATAGATGGTTAAAATTTTCACCTCATTTCCCTCTAGTCATATTCATTGCATGAGGAATTAATGACTTAAAAATTAGGTATATAAAAACCTGTGAAGGACTTGAAACTAAAAAATAACCATCTACAAGAAAAATGTTAAGTACTTAGACTAGTTTTCTTGTCCCAGTAAATAAAGGCAGAGATGGATCACTCGAAAAGGAGAAAAATCTCCAACTATAAATCCTATAATATGCAATAACCAACAAAATACAAGATTAGAACATAAAAAAATGAATCAACTTGTACAGAATCCTAGACACACATAGAAATACACCATTATAGAATGCAATGCATAAATTGATCATATGACATAGGGACTCATTGCACCTTAGTTGTGCGCAACATGTAGAGATATTATATGCTATATCACTAAAATCTAAATTTTTATTACACCCCATATTACAATATGATTTTTTCAACTACCAAGAGCTTCAGAAATTACCATGCCACATGGAAAACCAACTGTGACTCCAATAAATTCAATTCGCCAAGAAAATGTCACCAGTGAGATCCTACCTAAACTGATTAGTAGGCGAATATTGTCTTCTTGACTCAAATTGAAAAACTTCCCTTTTTGCATGGGTAACTACTTTCATTTTTTCTTGATGAGAAGTAGAAAAATTCTAGTTGTGAAACATTGCAACAAAGACATGGATAATTCGAGTGAGAGGAATACCAGTAGGTAGTTAGTGTGGTGTTATCTCATCCCACACAAGAGGACAAATAGAGCTATTTCCATTAACATGAAAGAGCATTAGTTCATGGCCCCATCTGGAGTGGGGATTTGAACACTATGTGTAAACACATCCAATTGAAAGAAGTAGCACAAATTTTTCATCATATGGGAAAATATATAGATTCCACCGTTTATTCTTCTATGTTGCAGGGTTGCATTGATAAAAAAGTCTTGTCATGAGGAAAACTACACCATGCCCACATCATTCAAACAGGATCTAAATGTGACGACATGGTTTTAGAAAATACCCATGTGACCATGTATGCCAAATATGGGAATATAGATGATGCACGAAATGTGTTTGACAAAATGCCTCAACCAAATGAGTCATCATGGACTATGATTATTGCATCTTATGCCAGGGATGGATATACCAAAAAATCCTCGGAACTATTTTATGCAATGAAGGAATTTAAATAGCATATGTCTTTGTATCGAAATTATGAACTATCACAAAAGGTTATCCAATTCGATGTTTATGAGATAAGAATATGTTATAATATAAATATTCAATAAATCATTGGAAAAATTTCTTATATTCATCAATGGATTACCTAAGAGCACCTTAAAAACACACCTTAATGAGGGAGTAAATATGGTAGCCAAATCTGTAAAATGATGGGTGTGAGGGAGTGCAGAGGGTTAAAAATGGATTTCCGTATTACAAAAAGGTGAAAAAATCCAAGTTGAACACTTTTTTTCCCTTTTTAGTTCTTTTGGAATGAGTTTCTAAGAAATTCCATCAATGATGTTAACTATGATGTTATAAAAGATTATCTTTGCGATGATATTTTCAATGTTGATGGAGATCAACACTGACAATAGAAAAAATTGTTGAGTTTAAAATTTTTCGATTTTGGAACATGTTATAGTACAAGTCAATGTGTTTCTATCTCTTCTCAAATGCCTACAAATGAAACTACCAATGGTATTATGAGACTATTTGATGTTGAAATTGGAATTGAATAGAAAAGTTGATAGAAATTTATATGTTATTTATTTCTTCCAATAATGCTCAGAGAGAGAACGGGAAGAGTATTTTTATATTTCAAATAAAACGTTTTTCTAGTTTTAGAACATAAATTAGAAGGCCTAGTCTAACAGTAAATAGACTTTTTCACCTGAATCCAACAAAACAATTTCAAGAAATAATGTGATTTGCTGTTGTTTAAAATGTATTTTTGAATACATAAATAGATTCAACACCTTTAAAAATCCTAGGCACTTGAATTCTACACATTAAACAACTAAACTCAATTTTTTATAAATCTCTGGCTATTTTTTGTTAAAATCATTAAAATCATCAAAAAAAAATAATTTCTGCTGTAGGTTAGGCTACACCTAAATTAAAAAGTTAAAATAATTATTTTCTCATTCAAAAATTACTTTATAGAACCTAATCAACGTTATATAAATTGTACATCATATAAACTTAAATTATTAACATCCTGTATCATGTCACTTTACAATGTTTTATAATTTAATGTTGTATCATGTCTCTTTACAATGTTTCATGTGTAACACGTTTATATTTAAAAATCTTTTAGTTTTAATGCATTTTGAATTTTGTTGGAAATATAAATACCTTGCAAATGAGATTCCAATTACATTCGAAGATTGTGATATATAAAATGCAACCGTGCCTTTCATTTAATGATTTTATTTACTTCCCCATGAAATTTCTTCCATTTTCCCTTCTTGTTACCCCATTGGTTAAGTTCTATTGTGTTCAACTCAATCGCTAAATGGCTTGATCGGGTTTTGGATGACATGTTTATTGTTTTTGTGCATAGATTTTGCACCTTTATCGATATCAACCTCAGATATATATATATATATATATATATATATATATATATATATATATATATACTGTAAAATTTTGCCCATCTGCATACACAATTGCAAAAATTTTCCCATATGGATTATAAAATTTTGTTAATTATATCCGAAAATATGCATAGGAAAAATATGCATTTGCCCATCTGTGCCCACATTTCCTTACACATTAGGGATGGCATTTCAGCTTTAAATAGGAAAAAAAGAAGCCATGGAAATAAAATTTGAAAGGTTTAGGACTGGGTTTAAGAAGGGATGGGTATCTTTATGTTAATAATAAATTATATGCATCTAACAAATCATAGTTAATTGTTAATTTCAAAATGAAATTCAATACAAGGTATGGTAGAATCCTCTCTGGGTTAGAAATAAGAAACAACAATCGGCAATAGGATATATTTTAGATTACAGTTTCCATTCTATAGCTACATATCCAGTACACAGCTTAACAAAAGTGCCTCCATTATGTGTTTACATTGGATCACTTTGAATTCTAAGGATTTCAATACTTACATGTAATCAGTGGTTGGAGACCTCGTCAACAAGATTTTTTTTTAATATTGTAATTGTGATCACTTCCTACACAACATCGCACACTTCACTTTATTAATTTATTTTATTTTTTTGAATTATGTTAAATTTTGTATGTGGAATATGTTCTAGATTATAGTTATATGAAAAACTATTGGAGCTTTAGCTAATAACACCTATCCAGTGCTTTAAATGACAATCTAGGAAATATTGTCTATAGCCGAAGGAAAAATTAGAGGTTGTCAGATAATGAAGATCTTGTGAAGCATATAGGTGAGTAAATGTGGTGGTAGCTTACAAAGCTCGAAACTCCCACCCTAGCCTAGACTGCACTGCAACAATGTGAATGCATGTTAAGCATTTCAAGTGTGTTCACTGTAATGTATAAACTTCGTCAGAGCCTTCATCATCGTAAATTAAAAATTTGTTAAAAACCAGGCAATATGCGGTCAAAATCCAAATCCTTAACCCTCATAACCCTCATGGAGAATGCGGCACAATCAAAGCATGTTCAATGTACCAATATATATAATAATTTATTTTTTACATCTGCCTCACCATTGTAACTTTTGTGTGTCTCAATATGAGTATTCTTTCTCAAGATATGGATTGATGCACCTATTTTCTCTGAGCTCAATTAAAATTGATAGCAAATAAGTGGATTACAAAAATTAAAAAAAAGATATAATGCAGTATAATAGGAGCCTAAATGTGCATGAATCCAGTACAAAAAGAGCCGAGAACATAGAGATAGCGATATAAAAAATAAAATAAATAAGGAGCCCTACACACAATAGAGTAAAATGCATGATGAAGCACCAACCATAATAGGGAAAAAAACCAAAAAGACAAAGATCAGAGCCATGGTTAGATGAAAAAATCTCTCTAACTGGTAATGGATCCGTTGACAAGGAAGTCGAATCAAATTTGACCGGGAGTGACAAAAGTCCCTCTCTTGGAAATAAAAAGAGTTTTTCTCCCGACATATGTGGCAGAAAAGTATAGATGTGTAAGTATTCATAATAGAATTAATTTTTTCCAGCCAATGTAATAGTCATGGTACCTCCAATGATGATTGGCCTTTGCTCCAGCCAAGGAAATTCCTGGAGTCCCCTGCTATCAATATCTCATCAATTACAAGCCAATATGCACAAATAATTACCTTCATAGTGCGAACACTTTAACACTTGATCGCTAATATTGTTACGAGTCTCCTGGTATCAATATCTCATGAATTGCAAGAAAATATGCACAAAGATTACCTCCATAGTGCCAGCACTTTAGCTCTAATTAGAAGGGCTATAGAGAACGTTATTTGTTGTTATTTAAAATGCATTATTTAATACATAAATAGATTCAACACCCTTAAAAACCTCAGACACTAGAATTATATATATTAAACAAATAAACTCAAATTTTTAAAAATATCTGTCTATTTTTTTGTTAAAATCATTAAAATTTGAAAAAAAAACCATTTCTTTTATAGACTAGAGCTAAATTAAAAAGTTAAAATAATTATTTTCTCATTCAAAATTTAATTCATAGAAACTAACCAACATTATATAATATCTACATCATATAAACTTAAATTATTAACATATTCTTTAGAATAATGTCTCTTTACAATGTTTTTACAATGTTTTATAATTTAATGTTATTGATACCAGGGTACCAAAGCCTGCTAAAAAGAAAAAAAATGAGAGGCCAGAGAAGGCTTGAGGATGATGGAACCCCCACACCCACAGGGTTCATGATCTCCCATTCAAGGGGAACTTTCGTCACAAGCGTCCATTGCTCAGAATTAGGGTTTTCGTACCACAAAACTACTAATGTGAGGGATGCAATCTTTCATCAAAGACACCTGACATGATTATTCAGCTATTGTAGGCCATATTTCCAATTGTCTGTACCCCTTCCAATCTCATTCTGTCGATTCCCATAAGATATGTTTCCCACATTTCTTCAGCCATTGACGTGAGGTATGCAATCTTTCATCAAAGACACCTGACATGATTACTCAGCTATTGTAGGCCATATTTCCAATTGTCTGTACCCCTTCCAATCTCATTCTGTCGATTCCCATAAGATATGTTTCCCACATTTCTTCAGCCATTGACATGAGGTTTTATGTGATGTAACTCACCATTCGATCTGGATGGGCGATATTACGATAGTATGAGTTGCAATAGATGGTGGTACCATCTACAGTTGAATGGGATATACGGCAGAATAAATTATGGTCAATCCTAGGACATAGTTGTATGGACCATGTGTCGTTCCTGGAGTTATAAGCCAGAGCATGTACTTGCTTGTATTAATTCTCCCCTCACCATTACTTTAAATGATTTAGAAATCAAATCTCCAAATATGTTGATGTTGATGGATGGAAGATGAGGTAGCGGCCATGGTGTTTTCTTGAACTCATGTGCCAACTCCATTGGCTTCAAATAGGATTTTAGGAGAAGGCGCGAGTTGAGCCTTGCATCACGAAGCAATTGGAACCGTCTTGTCAAGGGATTGGCCATGGAAAATCTCCTTTCTCTGCTTGACAAAATCATAAGACCGTCCACTACTGCCTTGGAGAATCCACGATTTTGTCAAGGCATCAGCCACATGTAGTGTCAGCAACATAAAACGATATTGTTTAGCATCATTAGGATTGAAGAGCACAAAGCTCTTGGTACAGAGAGAAATACAAGATTCGTAGTTTCTCTGATCAGATAACTCTTGAAAGATCTGGTAAGAAGAAACAATTCAGCGCTAAGAAACACATGATTGGCGTGCTATCAAGGGATCGAGGATTGAAAGCTGAGTGACAACGTCATGCAGAATGGGTTCTGGGAGGAAGTATGAACCGAAATGGCAGTAATTAACGTGTGATTCACCATGTTGGGGTATAGGAGAAGAGAGGCCTTCTAGGGTTTTCATAAATTTTACCGATTATAAAACCCAAAGCAAAAAATACACCAATTTTTTTTAAAGAAAACACAGAATAGACAACACAACCCTAATAAACTAAGTAAGCATTACAACCGAGCCTCAACAAGTTGCTTTGTGAAAAGGGAAAAATATAAAATATTAAACCCTAAAGTACGAGTTGGTGCAGATTTATTCCATAAACATTTATATACTAGATATTAACAAGTAAAAACACTAAATTGTACAGATAAAATATAAATAGAATTTAACAACATAATCCATTGATCACCTTGTCTCTCTAATTAGCGAAGCTCACTTGTAAAACCTTTTTTGTAAAACCATTTTTTCGAGCTCCCGTGCTCTTCCGCTCTCATGATTGATGCTCTGTGTGAAAAAAATAGAACTCTGGTTTCTGAACTGTAAATAAATTTGGATCCCATCAAATAAATTAAGGAGTTGGTTGATAGTTATGGTGGAATATAATGGCTAAAAATTATTCAATCATCTAACATTAGATCTAATGGTGTAGATCATTACACGGTGGGAGTTGGGGGAGTTGTTCGTCAAAGATTGATTCCTTACGATGTAAAAATGGAAATGGAAATTGAAATTGAAATTGAAATTCACCCATAAATTGAAATGTAAACTGACATTGAAATTTAAATTGAAATTAACGTAAAAATTGACATATGCATTGATATCAAATGAATTGATTTTGGTGTACATTTTTTATCATTTACTAACCAATGCACACTAAAATAAGCATATTATAAATAGTAATAGAATATAAGTAGAAATGGAAATAGAGTATAAATTGATATTTAACAAGTACAATGAAATCAATGTATTAGAAATTCACATGTACAATGAAAATAGTTAACGAGTAAGTTAAAATAAATGTACTATAAATTCACAAGTAGATTGAGTTAACACTTCTAGAAGTTGACATGTGCATTGAAGTGTGTGTACATGCATTGTTTTCAATGTACATTTTTCAGCATTTAACATTGTCACTTTGTTTCTATTCAACTTACTCCTCGTGTAACTCTAGAAATATAATTTTGAATAATATTATATAATGAAACTAAGTAAATTTAAAACTATCAAATGAACCTGAAAAATATACATGTAAATGATTTTAAACATCCAAGAAGATCCGGTAACATTGATCATTCTCAATAATATTCTCTATACATTCCACTAACTGAGTAAAGTTTGTAAATTTTATATGATAAGATTAATTATACATATAGATAATGATAGAATGACATTGATACTTGTTCATTATTTCAACCAACTAAGAGAAGTGAATACATTTGAAATGATTATATTAATCTTATACGTATACATATTTTTGGTAATATACAAAATTTGTGTGAGTTCCCATGACTAAAACTAACCTAGCTCCATCTTAAACTTAGATCTATCAATTATAGAAAGCAATAAAATATGTTAAGGTGAAAACATTTCCTCAAGATTTTCCCTCTGAAATAGGTTCTAACCTTCAGGGGTTGATCCCCCTCAACACTGAAATACATATTTAAGATGTATCAACCATGGTTAATTAAAAATTTGGATCCATATTAAATCCATATCTATCATGCAATGAGAGGGGTTAAATACACCTAGCTACATACCTTTCATCAAATTTCTCATTTTATCCCCTTTGGTGCATAATAGTGGTGCATAATAGATTCATAGATAAGATGGATCTATGCTAGTTTTACACATACACAACACAACCACATCCTCATAGTAAGAAACTATCCATAAGTAAGAAATTTTTTATTCTATCTCTCTCTCTCTCTCAAAATGAGGATATTTAAATTTTTTATCTATTGCAAACATTAAATTACTATGTTGTTAGTAATATTCTTTGAAATTCCACTTGTCAATACCATCTTGAGGATAGCAAAAATTACACATATCTCTTATATAAAGATGCAGAAAGTTCCTTGTAATTTAATAAACATTTGTATAAAAGTTTGTGTAACATCCAGATTGAAAATATTTTTCTTGTATCTTTTACTCGAGAGGTGGCTTGTATTTAAAAAAAATAATATAAGATTTTATTTTTTTATTTTTACACGTAATGTTATCTTATGTATGTATAAGACACTGTATTCCCCGTACTACATTACAGAACACTCTAATGCAATAATAATAAATATTTTCACTGAGAGACACCATAGAGCCTAATATAGGGGACATTTTATCAAATATTTTTGGATAATATTACATTAAAAATTTAATATACTAAGGTAAAGTTAATAGTAATAGTGATGATCAGAATAATAATATGTTGAGAGGGCTAGATACCATCAACATGTAAGGGGATCTCCTAGATGTGACGTCCCAATTAGACCTCACGTTGTTTGGTGTGGGAGTATGATCGGACTATATGGTTCGACGACCATTGCAAAGGTTTTATATATACACCTTTGTTAAAATAAATAGAGAAGATATCACAAACACTTCCTTGGGGAAGAATGTATGTAAGTTTTCTGTAAACCCAAATGTAGAATGCATAGGAAAGTTCCACGACTAGTAAAGGGAAATGAGCCTCTAGTTAGGGAAGTAATAGTATCATCGTAAGGGAGACCCAGGAGAGAAGAAAAAGACTTGTTGAATACTTGCAAATTAGTTCACACAATAAAATACAATCATGGAAACATAACATCACTCATTCATCGATATCCATATCTAAGTATCCAAATAGTTCATTAGAATTAGTATGTAATTACAATGACATATACTGCAAACATACAATAGGAATAATATTAATACATATATGATCCATCATGAAGAAGTGCTGGCTCATATAGAATTTGATTATAAATGAAATATTCCAAGTACACTCTTACATAGGTGAAACACTAGATCCAAGAGTGGAACATGAAGCTGCAACTTGCTTCTCCAAATGACAATTTAAATCCTATGCACTACAATAAAATCCAAGGAAAGACTCTAATAATCCAATCCCTTTACATGAGTTATTAAGAGCTACTTATAACAAATGACAATGGATTTCGATTTTCCTCATGAATCTTCAACTTCTATTATCTATGGGCTACCATACAACCTTCCATATTGGATACATAATATTTTACATTCCACATATGAATTTTCACATTCCACATGTGTATCTTGGAGTCCATTACATAAGACTTATTAAAAAATATGAAATACATATAAGACAGTGGCCATATGAGATAAAACTACTATTATGACAAAATATTATCAAATTGATAACTCATTTACTTCGTCATCAAGAGCATTGGCAATATATGTGTGTCATTCTTTGAAGTCCATAGAAATGACTTTGATTTGTACTCAAAACTCTACACACACCTTCGCCTCCAATTCTTCTGTCCATATGGTCTTTAATATTTATTATAAACTATTGCATAGCTGATCCGTATTTGGTTTGGGAAATGAGCTGACTGCATTTTTTTGCAGTAACCAAAGAGATACCGACAGGAGGTGGTACCTCTGGTATCTTGTACAACTTATTTCCCAAAGTAACAATAACAGCGCGAGGCTGAGACTCATAAACAACATGACACTTCCATAAGTATGGTTTTCCTAATAATACATCAGAAACATCAATAGGAGCAATGTCACAATGTCACATAATACCTCATCCATGAAGGGATTGATGCTATAGGGAAGGCGGCACTGCTGGCTGACGCAAAAATCTCGTCCTTGGTGAAGCCACCCGATGGTGTATGGATCTAGGTGAGCTGTGATCAGCAAGCCCAACCGCTTCACGACGTCTACTCAAATGAGGTTCTTTTGGCTCCCATTGTTGACAATGAACTATACCAGGGAGCCCTTTACCCACATCCGGGAGTGGAAGAGACGTTCCTCCTCCTCTAGATATTCATAGTGGCAACAATAGCATTGAGCTCCACATCAATAATCTATTTACTTTTGTCATTCCCCTTGTCAGGTTCTGATTTAGAGTCGGAGTATGCATCTAACTCAGAAGCCCTCATCTCGGCCAATAGTGACTGCTTGGCCCGACACTCACTTGTGTTGTGAGTGGAGCTCTTATGGAACTCACACCACTTTCCCATGTCCTTACTTGGCTTTGTGGTGTTTTTATTTGCTTGTGGCTTCAATAGGTTGTCTTGAGTCGCCATGCCTTGGCTCTATCCTTTGTTCTGTGGTTTGGGAGCACCTTTCCGTTTCTTTTGATTCACAAATCCAAAGTCTTGCTTCTTCTGTTTGAATTTCTTCTCAATCTTGGCAGCATACCGGTATGTCGTACCAAGCGAGGATATGTCGAGGAACTCCATTTCCTCCTGAATGTATCTGTACAGACAACTGCAATACTTGAGCACCAGATGTTTCTCTGAATCTTTGATACCCAGCTTGGTGCGCAGGGTATGGAAGAGATTTGTCAGCTCATGCACATCTTGATCCCTTTGTTGTCGCAACATGGTCCATTGTATGTACTTGTCCTCATATCTCCCCACGGGATAGTATTTTTCCTTGATGGCGTCTCAGAAATAATTCCAAGTCGGTACGATCGAGAACAGAGAGGGTTCTATGTCATCCTTTTTTTCATAGTGGGTTTCCCACCAGTCCTTGACATGGGGGGTAGCTTTGAGGAGTGTAAAAATAATCTTCTCCCTGCCGGAAAAGTCTTTAACCAAGAAATATCCTTCTAATAGATTCAACCATCTATCTACGATATCTACATCTATTTGACCCTCAAATATGGGAATGTAAAAATTTACTTGTACCTTAAAAGGAGTCGCACCTCCAGAGTGGCTACTGGATGCAGATGCGCCACCGGTGGGTAGCCATTAAACTAAAATCTGGATCAGTGGTATCAAAGAACTAAAATTTGCTTACAGACAGAATGGAAATAAAACTAGCTAGGGCACTAGTAGCTATCTCTGAGAAGAGATGTGGTAGCTACAGGCCTCTGAACTGAGTTACAATGAGGCTCTAGGGCCTATTTATTATTTAGAAACAATCGGAAATCCTAAACAGCCAATACCCTAACCCTAGGAGATGAAGCGTCAAAACTATGGGCCTCGTTTGGGTAAATTGGTGTTTCAACTTCTCAGGTACGTAACTTTGGCACACGATCTTTGTTTGATGCGTACCATACCTTGTTAGAAATATCTATCCAAGGAATATAAGTTTTGAGTGAGAAACATCGGTCCATGGACCCACGTTGCTCCCCGTTTTCCCAAAAAACAACGTTTAGGGCCTCAAAATGGCTCTGGAAGTTCAGGGCCCAAAAAACACCTAAAAATAGTAAGTTGTGGCGAAATTAAAAAACTGATAGAGACAATGGTGGGCCCCAAGTGGAATAGGTGGGTGACCACCAATATCCACCTGGATCAATAGCCATGACAGTTTCATGTGGGCCTTTACTGGTGTGATGTCATATTGTAGAATAATGTCTTTGGTGATCTCCAAGCCTTCTTATTTTGATGCTTTCTTGATTTCCTCTATGTACTTCCTCACTTCCCCAAAGATGACTTCCCTTCCCCTTATCTCTTTGAGTGATCC
The DNA here is from genome assembly GCA_034641835.2 of Pinus albicaulis. Classification (NCBI taxonomy): domain Eukaryota; kingdom Viridiplantae; phylum Streptophyta; class Pinopsida; order Pinales; family Pinaceae; genus Pinus; species Pinus albicaulis. Next base: position 90,402 of record JAXQQM020085828.1, on the reverse strand, counting down.
TACTAAAGGAATCCCATGGTTCTATATTAGAAACCCTAAATCATTGTGCAGTAAACCATACACATCAATAGTATTAGACTATTATTCTGTAAGACATATATAAATATAATTGTGGAGTCTCAGCTATAATTTGTCAATCTGATAAAAAATATTATCCTTTCTAACCAACTAATGTAGAACATCCAAATATTTGGAAACCCATTTCTCGAGTTGATCAAAAAAAAAAATTGCCACTTTTAGGAGCTTTAACACTTCTTGTGGTTCCTTTTGAATAACAAAGATGGGCACCGCTATGTCATGTAGAAGCATGATTTCATCATACAATTGTGCCATGATATTGTCTATTAGCCACAATTCCTCTTGTATGGATGACTTTCATTCTATACTATTGAAGTTATGTGAGGATAACCATTGATTTTCCACAGCAAGGTGTCCCCCCTACTGCTTTATTACAACTAACTCTTTTCTAAGTCTTGTATTGTCATTCAAAATATAGTCCAAGTGATCCTGAGTTTCTATGGAAAAAGAAATGTTTTACGCCTTGTTTTCCTGAAGATTCCTCCTAGTACTTGTTAGGTCCCTATATTACTAGTGTAGTCCCTTATTATTGTTACTGTAGCCCCCTTATTATTATTTTACTACCCTTGTAGTCCACATATTGTTATTATTGTGCCCTATAAGAGACCACTATTTTTATTGTTGATCCCTTACATTATTATTGTTTGGTCGACTAGGATTATATTGTGACCCCATGGACTCGTATATATAGAAAGGAGGTTTTTTCATTTGTATCATCAAATAATTTTTCATTTATGTAATTTAAAGGAGGTTTCCCCCTCAAATAGGATGATTTCTAAGTTGTTTATCTATATTTTCTTCTATTTTGTGATATGGTTTCATAATATTTGGTATCAGAGCTTTGGATTTTATGGTTTCGCTACGGCAAACAACTCATCGTGTAATTTTCATTATAAATATTTTTCTTCAAAGTTTCAGATGCTAAAAAAATACCCATTTCAACCAAATTCTGGAGGAAATTCGAGTAAAAATTTTAGATCTTGGATCCCTATAGTTTCAAAGATATGATCAGAGGTAGTTTTGATTTTTGTAGGCTCCATAATTTCATCTCAAATTTCTCTATAAGCATCGGATTCAAATTTTGTAAAAAGTGGACAAAAGTGCACAAACAATATTTTCTTGGGTAAATATTTTAGAACTGAAATATGAAATGATGACATGTGGCATGTTTTATTAGTTTGCTCTATTGGACCAATCCATAACTAGGTACTTGTGGGAGATTGGGTACAACTTTTTCTTGAAGAATCCAAATCAGGTATGACCTATGGCATTGGAAACAAGACTCGGAGGGATACTATAGATGTGAAGTTCAAATCTTGGGGATCTGAAATAACAAATATACATCAGGATAAATATTGAGCTCCTTAAAAGAAAGAAAAATGTGTGTATCCTTTTTTTAAATTGCATAACGTTTGTTTGACAAATCAGTTTGAAGTGATTCTAAGGGAATATTTAAGCATATAGATTAGTATTGGGCTCCAAAATTGCTCCCAAAAATAATTCCACACCCATTAAGTCCTTTGAAACTTTTACTATGATGCATGAGTAGGAAGAATTGCAACATGATGTATCAAAATTATCATACCAAGTGCAACAAATGTCGCTTTCGCAAAATGTAACAAAAAATGAAATGGAAGCTAAAATGGATGGTTTGAAGAAAGGCATGGAAGATAAGATAAATTTCATGGAAGCTAAGATGAATTAAGTGGACAATAAGCTCAATGGTTTGAAAAATGGAATGGAAGCTAAGATTTATGGTACAGAAGAAAAACTAAAAGCAGACATGGACAGTTTGAAGGAAGGTTTTCCAAATTTTGTACAAGAAATGATTCCTAATGGTTAAAATGTAGTAGAGGAAACACATTATGAGAACAAAATAAATGTTAATCATCAACTCTAACATATGTTAATCATATTTGAAAGATCGATATGAGGAATTTTTATGGAAAGGATACCGTAACATGGATACTATAGGCGGATCAATATTTTGATCTCCATAATGTACAAAACACACAAAAGGTATGTATTGAAACTTTATATTTATAACAAAATACATTTGTATGGTAGTGAAGGATTTTATCTCACAAAAACATTGTCACATGGTTGATTTTTATTGAGGAAATGATAGCACATTATGAGGATACAAAGAGCAACACCTTCTTTAGCCAATTGATAGATCTAAAACAAAAGGGTTCAATGGTGCAGCACATTGACGACTTCCAAAAATTGAATAGGAGGGGAAATAATATTGCATAGGAACACAAGATTGATGTCTTCATATGGACTTTAAAGGATATCAGAGAACATGATGTTCGCCTTTGGGAACTTGATTCACTGGACAAGGAATTCAGGTTGCGAAGAAAAGTTGAAAGAAAAATTATGACAACAAGGAAGCCTGCCACTCACAACTATAAATATGGAAGTGTCGCTACTCCTATACTTCCACAACCTACAAGGTTGACACCACAACCACTGGAAGAAAAATAATCAAAAGGGCTTTTCTACATTGTGATAGAAGATACACTAAAGGTCATAAGTGTGTTGAGAATAAACTATTGTACATAGAATGTGAAGAGGAGGAAGAAAATTAACAAGAAGCTTCAAAATAAGAGGATATACACCAAGAACCAACCATAGAACAACAAGAAATGAATCCGACCATATCCTATAATTCATTGGCAGGAATTACCACTCCTAAAACTCTCACGATAGAAGGACATATCAAAAACAAAAATGTAATAGTGTTGATTGATTCGGGTAGTACCCATAATTTTATTCATTGTAAGGTAGCCAAGGAATTGAATTGATTACTATACCCAACACTATAATGTCAAGTGATGATTGCAAATGGAGGAACTATAATTTTCCCTAGAAAGATCCATATTATCAAGCTAACCAAGGGGGAATATGTATGGAATAGTTCAATTCTCTCCATTCCATTGGGTGGTTGTGATGTTGTACTAGGGGCACAATGGTTACAATCTTTGGGGACAGTAGCTTTTAATTTTCTGGAACTTTTCTTTAATTTTTTTCAGAAGGAAAGGAAGTTGAATTACGGGGTATTGCAGGGAAGCTGGGAAATATAATAAACTATAATATCATGACAAAGCTTCTGAAGAAATAACAACAAGCCATAATTACAAAACTATTCTCACAAAAAGTTCCAACATCAAAATCATCTATATCTCCAGATCTCCAAAAAGTTGTGGACAATCATTCCAAGTTTCTTGAAACTCCCAAAGGACTCCCACTTATTTGTGATCATGATCATGATATTAATTGGATTCCAAGAAGTGTTCCTGTAAACATCAAGCCTTACAGATATCGTTATGCCCAAAATTGCGTAATTGAACATATGATTGCAAAAATGCTAGAGGTTGGTATATTTAAACCTAGTGAAAGTTATTTCTCTGCTCCAGTAGTGTTGGTGCACACAAAGGATAGATCATGGTGCATGTGTTCATATTATAGGGATCTCAATAAGCTCATTATTAAATATAAATTTTCCATTCTTGTGATTGATGAATTATTGGATGAATTACATGGACCAATTTATTTCACCAAGTTGGATTTCTGTTCAGGATATCATCAAATTAGAATGAAGACTAAAGACATTTCGAAAACATAATTTAGGGTTCATGAGGGTCTGCATCTAAAAGGATATGGACACTACTAGGCTAAACATGGACCCTATTATATCAACAAGATCATATGCCCAAGCATGTTGAGCATGCAATTTATTATTTTATTTTATTTTGATAATTTTATTTTTCATTTTTGGGAATGAATTTTAATAAAAATATTAAAAAAATAGATAGATTTAAAAAAATAATTTTAGATACCCTCTATGATTATATAAACAAATTGAACATGAGATTTAATAAAAATATTAATATTTTTAAGGTTTGAACAAAATAATTTTAGATAGCTATATAATATAATTTTCTTTTAAAAGTTTGAAGAATAGATAATCCCAAATTTAACAAGATTTAAAAGTAATATTTGGAAACAAATTAAAAACCTTACCAAATGATGCAGGGGCATTAGGCTCAGAAAATCCTTTGTATTTTAATAGATATAAAGGTCTCGTGTTTTCAAAAGGATATTGGTTTCTTATGTAATTATCAATGTTTTTGAGTGACATTTAGAATAGGAATTAATTAAATATTGAGAGAAATTGTAAATGTTCCCAAATGATTGGAGAACATGAGGGAAGTAGGATAGTTGAGATTCCATAGGAAATCAGAGATTTGAAATTTAATTTTAATTCCTAAAGTATAATTGGTTCCATTATTTTATAAGTTTGAAAGCATTTTTAGGGATAAAGGATAGATTTTAGGACTTCGAGGATTTCGAGGAATTTGTTGAGATAATGGAGGATCTGAACCTAAATTGGTTCATAATATTTTGTATAAATTGTAAAGCCTCAAGGAAAAACAGGAGATAACAGAGAGTAGTAGAAAGTACGGTTTTGGAGAAACAGAGGTTTGTTGTGGTAAGCCTACGGGCACTTGTAGAAAGGGCCATTGATTAGAAGATCAGGCCAGGGATAAGAAATCTTTTTCAATTATTTGATTACATGTATATATATGGAGGATTTCGATTTATGAATTATGTGTGCATTGATTTATTGAATTATGTTTGAGAAATAATCAGAGTTTATGGACAGAGTACTCGAACTTGAATAATGTAATGAATGAGTTGAGAAGAAAGTGTGTGATTATGTGTTGAATGACTATGTTCATATCTTATGTGAAAATAAGAAATGGTGTTTTGTATACCATTGAGAGATTCAATGGAAATATTGGGATAAGGTTATAATTATGAAGTAAGCCGAAGAGCATAAAGGGTTTGCATACAATTGAGAAGACTAGATGAGGTTGCAGTCATCGATCAATGAAAGGATCGATGACACAGAAGAGAAAATAAATTTTCAATTCAGTGTTTGGATACATTGGACTATGTGTATCAAAAATATGTCTGATTGAAATGCAGATCAGGATTGGAACAAGGGTTAATTGCAATTGATATTTAAGAAATATTTGATTACTTACATCACACTGACATATTGTTTGAAACCTCATATTCTGGCATGGAATTGGAGCAAAGGAACGGAGGAGAGGCTTAGAAACCTCCTAAGGGGTTTTCGCGCAGCCTTTAAATGAGGAGTGGTTAATCAAATGAACCTATTGAAAAAAAGAAAAGGTGCAGTTTGGAAAGAGTAAGCGAGGGAAATTTGGTCAAAGAACGAAGGAAGAACTGTGAGTTAATGGAAAATGAATAGTGAAGATGGTTTTGAAAACCACTAGTGGTTTTTGCGTAGCAAAAGGGTAGTAAGTGTCATTTCCTTAAACAAACGTGATAGCAGTTATCGTGTGACACATGGCATGGACGAAAATTCAATACTGCTCATTTCGCATGAGTTTGGAAAACAAAAAGGCATGCAAGTTTATTACGCGATAATCGTCGGATCATTGGGTTGGAGTGCAATAAACTGTCAGCCGTCCGATTGAATGAATGATGAACGATGAAAAGGGTATGTTAATAAAGTTGTGGGGATGGATTAATATATGATCGACGCTTGGGTTTTAAAATTAAAGGCATGATTCGAATTAACCAAAGTTCATGCTTGATGAATGTTATGATATGCGGGTTGAAATATATGTGGGCCATATATTATTTCATACAAGTAGAGCCTCGACGAATGTGTAGTTTATTTTCCAGTGGAAAAGGTAAGTTCTAAAGTTTATGTTAATTTTATAACATAAATTTTGGGTTTAATGAAATTCCGAAAAGGTATGAAGTATTGTGGCATGGCATAAGGGAAGGCTTAATTTATATTATATTTCTATTATAATAGAATTGAACGGAGAAAGAGTGCATCATAAGGATAATTAAACTTTGAATAAGATAAGGCATGAGTGAGTTGGGTATGCCGTGGGTCCAAAGGTTTGCATTAATGATATTTAGTGTTTTTAAACCGTAGATGTGAGAAACGAAATTATTAATTCCGAATTAATAATTCTTTTATTTGGGTTTAAACTAAAGTTCAAGGAAATATCAAAATGGGTTTTGATATATGGTTTTAACCATCAATTCAAAAGGTATCTTCTGCATTAGATTTTGACCCAATTTGAGGATTGTTTTGGGGAATGAATGTGACATGTGTTTTTACATGGAGAATGTGGGTTTTTTCTATTTAGGCAGCATCATTTTTGGTATCAGAGCAGGAAACAAATCTTTGAAGGTTCAAGTTTGTTTTAATTGAAATTAGAATGAATGCATGTGTGATGGAGAAAATGGAAAAGGGATAAGATTTTGAAACTGATAGATTGCAGCACATAGAGATATAGTGCAAATGAGAGGTGAAACAAGATCACATAGAGATTTTTAAGGTGAGTTGATAAGTGTTATTTTAACTCTGGTTTGAAGATTATGTTTGCAGAATTTAGGTTGCAGGCAGTTGAAGAAAATATCAGCAAACGAAGATCACAACAGTAAGAGAAGTGATGAAGGAATCCAGTAAATGATTCTAAGTGGAAGAAGAATGTAGAAAAACCTTGAGGAATTCCAACAAAGGTTGGATAAAAAGGACAATTGTGTTCTTAAAAGTGGCAGATAAGTTGAAGCCTAGAAGGAGAAGAGAGGAATGCTCAAGAGGTTCCAGAAGATAGAGAACCAGTGCTTGCCAAAAGACCAATTCAAGAGGAAAGGATTGGTGAGGTAACTTGTAAAAACGAGGACTTGTTATTGTAGAGGATTTAATATAACTCATGATGAATGAGTGGGGAACTCATGATGATAGAAATGGAGAAGAGGATGACTCTTCATAGTCATAGAAGAGATAGCAGAGGTTCTGAGAGAGACCACAACAGAAGAAAGGAGAAAGAAGATGCCAAGGTAAATGGCATAAGGAAGTAGTTGACTGATGAAGAATATGACAAAGAGTTAGCTGAGATAAGAGAACAATTTAATAAATTTAAATTGATGATAGAAGAACACTAGAGAATTGGTCGGCTCATGAAGAAGAAAGTGAAGTGGAAGAGGCTACAACAGAAGTGAGAACAACAAGTGAATATGAAATTAGCAGAAGTGCTAAGAAATCTTGAATATATGATGAGTGTACAATTGGGATGTGAAGAACTTAGAGAAGTTGAGTTTAAAATGGAAGTTTCCATTTGTGAAGAAGAACAAAGTGAAGTTATGGGTACAGAAGAAGAATGGAGATTTGTGAAAGATCTTATAAATCATGGTGAATATTTAAGACAGCAAGAAGTTTACCTTGTTGAAGAGGGAATTATTGATGATCGGGCAAGTTGAGATCAGTTGGATGATGTAAATCATTGTGTTTTTGTAACTAATGATTTTGATGTAAATGCAGGTATTATCAGTGATGATGAAATACTTCAGAAATGCGAAAAAGAAATTGCATTGCTGGAATATTTGCTGGAAAACTCAGAATATGATAGAGAGATTGCAGAAGACAGAGTTAAATACAGTGGACAAGAACAAAAAGACATCATTAGAGCAGATGGCATGAAAGAAATACTTGTTGACAGTCTTGAAAATTCTTCAAAGAATTCTTTGGGAAGTTTGAATGAGCATATTGATGTGCTGATAGAAGAAGAAAATTCAGAGCAGCATACTAAAATGATGGCAGAGGAAAGAAAGGCACTGAGGCCTTATGATTTTTATTTTAATAATTTCTTTGTGAATGTAGGTTTTGTTGCAGATGCTGGAGAAAATTTGACACAGTTGGGCAGTCGAGTAAAGGAGAAGGAAGAAAATTTTGTGGAGGTACTTCATCCATGGAACAAAGAAATTAGAATTTTGGAAATTATGCTGAAGAATCAGGATTCAATACAGAAAGAGAAAGAGCTTGAAGAAGTGCAGAAGGTGGAGATGGAAAGGTCAGAGGACAGCAACAAAAAATTAAAGCAAAGAGGTGAAGATAGCAGCAAAGAGCATACTATGTATCAGTCCAATGAATTGCTGAAGAAAGAAGAAAAATAGCTTGTCATAAGTGAAAATCTGGAAGAAGTTAATATTTGCAAAAAAAAAGAGGGTTAGGATGATAGGGTGGAAGTAAGAGTAAAATATCAGCGATTAAGGAGTGAAAGAAATTAGCAGATAGAAGATTTATTGGACAGAGAAATTGAACTGATAATAAGGATAATGATGAAAGTTTCTTAGAAAAAGACATCAGCAAGAAAGAAAAGAAGAAACAATAGGAAAAGGAAGATAGTAACAGAATGTGAAAGTACAACCAGTGGAGCAAAGCAGCATAAAGTGTGAAGACCTAGAGAAAAGCAACAAACAACAACAAAAATAGATCATAAATTACAAAACAAAGTATGGGATCCAGGAAGACAGAGGTTTAAAAGCACATGATCAGTAGATCACGATTATTTTTAACCTTGGGAGTCTGATGCAGGGGCATTAGGCTTAGAAAATCCTTTGTATTTTAATAGACATAGGGGTCTTGTGTTTTCAAAAGGATATTGGTTTCTTATGTAATTATTAAAGTTTTTGAGTGACATTTAGAATAGGAATTAATTAAATATTGAGAGAAATTGTAAATGTTCCCGAATGATTGGAGAACATGAGGGAAGTAGGATAGTTGAGATTCCATAGGAAATGATAGATTTTAAATTTATTTTTAATTCCTAAAGTAGAATTGGTTCCATGATTTTATGAGTTTGAAAGTATTTTTAGTGATAAAGGATCGATTTTAGGACTTAGAGGATTTGGAGGATTTTGTTGAGATAATGGAGGATCTGAACCTAAATAGGTTCATAATCTTTTGTATAAATTGTAAATCCTCTAGGCAAAATAGGAGACAATAGAGAGTAGTAGAAATTAGGGTCTTGGAAAAAACAAAGGTTTGTTGTGGTAAGCCTACCGGTAGTTGTAGAAAGGGCCATTGATTAGAAGAATCAGGCCAGGGACAAGAAGTCTTTTGTAATTATGTTATTACATGTATATATATGGAGGAATTCAATTTTTGAATTATGTGTGCATTGATTGACTGAATTATGTTTGAAAAATACTGAGAGTTTATGAACATATTACTCGAACTCAGATAATGTAATGAATGAGTTCATAAGAAAGTGTGTGATTATGTGTTGAATGAATCTGTTCATATCTTATGTGAAAATAAGGGTTTGAAATGGTGTTCTGTATAGCATTTAGAGATTCGATGGAAATACTGGAATAAGGTTATAGCTATGAATTAAGCCGAAGAGAATAAAGGGTTTTCATACAATTGAGAAGACTGGATAAGGTTGTAGTCATCGATCACTGAAAGGATTGATGACAGAGAAGAGAAATTGAATTTTCAATTCAGTATTCGGATACATTAGAGTATGTGTATCAGAAATATGTCTGATCAAAATGCAGACCAGGATTGGAACAAGGGTTAATTGCAATTGATATTTAAGAAATATATGATTATTTACATCACACTGACATATTGTTTGAGACCCCATATTCTGGCACGGAATTGGAGTGAAGGAACAGAGGAGAGGTTTGGAAACCTCCTAACGGGTTTTCGCGCAGCCTTTAAATGAGGAGTGGTGAATCAAATGAACCTGTCGAAAAAAATAAATGGCACAGTTTGGAAATAGTAAGCGAGAGGAACTTTGGTCAAATAATGAAGGCAGAACTGTGAGTTAATGGCAAATGAACAGTGACTAAGGTTTCGAAAACCACTAATTGTTTTCGCGTAGCAAAAGGGTAGTAAGTGGTATTTCCTTAAATGAATGTGATAGCAATTATCGTGTGACACGTGGCATGGATGGTAATTCAATACCCCTCATTTGACATGAGTTTGGAAAACCAAAAGGCATGCAATTTTATTACACGATAACCGTCGGATCATTGGGTTGGAGCGAAATAAAGTGTCAGTCGTCCGATTGAATGAATGATGACCAATGAAAAATGTATGTTAAGAAATTTGTGGGGTCGGATTAATATATGATCGGTGCTTGTGTTTTAAAATTAAAGTCACGATTCAACTTAACCAAATTTCATGCTTGACGAATGTTATGATATGCGGGTTGAAATATATGTGGGCCATATATGATTTCATACAAGCAGAGCCTCAATGAATGTGTAGTTTATTTACCGGAAAAAAGGGTAAGTTCTAAGTTTATGTTAATTTTGTAACATAAAGTTTGGGTTTAATGAAATTCCACAAAGGTATGAAGTATTGTGGCATGGCATAAGGGAAGACTTAATTTCTATTATATTTCTATGATAATAAAGTGAATGGAGAAAGAATGCATCATAATGATAATTAAACTTTGAATAAGATAAGGCACGAGTGAGTTGGGTATGCCGTGGGTCCAAAGGTTTACATTAATGATATTTTGGGTTTTTTAACCGTAGATGTGAGAAAGGAAATTATTAATTCCAAATTAATAATTATTTTCTTTGGGTTTAAACTAAAGTTTAAGGAAATATCAAAATGGGTTTTGATATATGTTTTTGACCATCAATTTAAAAGGTAGCTTCCGCATTAGAGTTTGACCCAATTTGAGGATTATTTTGGGGAATGAATGTGACATGTGTTTTTACATGGAGAATGTGGTTTTTTGCTGTTTAGGCAGCATCACCAAACAAGATTTAAATAAAAACCATAAAATACTAAAAATATAAATTTACATGCTATTTAAACATAAAATAAAATAGAATATCGAACATGGAGATTCGTATGTAAGATCACAAGAAAAACAATCAACTCATTAAAAAAAAAACCTTCATAACAATGTAGCCCTATATACGTTGGGCCATAAATTCAATATGCAATTTATATAGGAGATGAATAAACATAGAGTTAGGTTGTGAGAATAACAAAACAGCTTTTAACGTGACCATTTTTTGTACTAAAGAGCATAAGGATGAAGGCATGCTATCGATAGTGAAGAAAATCATAAATTGAAGCAATTTAAGTAAAGAAATATAGAAAAATTATTCAACATAAAGTTAGGTTAAGTTGTGTTAAGGTAAGATCTAATGTCTATAAATATAACATGCTTAGTAATACTAACATAAATCTTAAGTGGGCTAGAAAATATTTATATTTAGAATTTCATACGGTTCAAAATCTATAAGAAGCTAGGAAGGAAGGAAACTGAGGAACATTTATGTCTATATCAACCATATACAATGAAGTGTTAATAATAAATATAAATTCACCACACTTTGTATAATTGCATTGAAATATCATATTTTCCATGGTCTAATATGCATAAAAGTTATATTATGTTTATGGTTAAACCATGGCAGCATGAGGAATCTAAGGTCCCTCACATTAAGAGATTTAAATTGTGTGAAGCACGGAACAAGAAATTTTTGCATAGCTTGTCACATAAAAATGATTATTTCTCTTCACATTTAGCTTTATAGGAAACACCCTATGAATGAGTACATATTGATTGAAATATTTACACCCTACTAAAGAAAGGAGCTATTCTGAGTCATGAGACATTAATGTTGTAATTGCAACTAATCTAGCTTCTTCTAAGCAATGATTCCATCCCCGATGATTCGATCTACAAGAGAACCTTATTTTCACTAACAAATACAAAATAAACTCTTAATATATTATGATGAATTTATTTGGTACAGAGATAATCCAGTTATATTGTTGTCAAGATTTAATAATTTACAAAGGCCTAATTAAATGGGAAAATTATAACTAGATGACTTCTTTCCATGGGTCAGGTGTTATTTTCATATGTTATGTGATCGGAAATATCTCTCTATATAACCAAATAGTAAATTTTGATGTTAAAAATGACTAGATATTCATAAAGCCTTATCCCTAACCTTAAGCTTTGTCATGCACAGAATATCCATTAAGGAAAATTTTACTAACCAAAGGTACTTGTTTTATTGACAAAAATAAAGTTTATATTTAGACAAAGGACTTAAATGGTGAGTTAAATCTCCTATCATATGAGATAAATATCGATTACCTCTAACATAATTTTAAAACAAACCTCTTTACTTCCATTAAAAAATTATCTATTGAGGTGATAGGAAAAATGAATAATAGGATATCCAACCTTTTATATGACAAAAACCCTAAAAGGAAAAGGAAAAATGAGGCACCACATTAATAGACAATAATATAATATTATCTTATCAAATATGGACCCTAGGATATTTTGGAGGAAAACTTTCACTCTTAAAAATAAAGATACTAATAAATTTTTCTATAATAAATGGATCTCTTAGGGAACAAATATGTATAAATATCTTATGCCTCTTGAAAATATTCCAAGTTTCGTATATAGGATAAAGTGTTTCGCTTATAATGAAAAAAATTTGGGATTAAGCTATTAACAAAATAGAAATCTAATGATGTTCAAGGCTACAAATCTAAAATATTTAAAACTATAGGACCTATTCTCATCCCTCGTATATACTATATATTCTATTTAGTAGTTAATTATTGGTTCTTTAAACCCTAGACTCAAAACCCCATTGTTAATATATTTAAATTTTGGATAAAAGTTCCCCAATGGGGATGGGAAACAGAGAGGACAACTTTCTTGATGTAACACGTGGTCGTTCATGTTAGGCACGTCGCCTTAGGTGGGCAGGCCGACCTTCCTTCCCTCCCATAACAACTTGAGTATGAGTGTAAGTTATCATCGATGTGTGAAGTTTCAAATTTCTTTGGGAATTGAGGGGGGTGGTGAGTGTATTAACATTATGGAGGGTGGTGGGGGTGTTCGCTCAATATTCTCTGTATGCGAGATTATTGGTGTTTGTCATGTGGGTGTTGTGCAAGCGACCATAATTATATAGGTTTTTCGATCTGGTCGAGGGGACACAATCTCCATCGACATTTCCTCCTTTACTTTCAGGTGTATGTCATTGTTAATTACTGAATTGAGCTTTGTTAGTGTGAGTCTAGAAGGAAAGCTTGGTATGGTCATCTGTTTAGGGTGGTATTTTTTTTTTCTTTTTCATCATGCATGGTTTCAGTCCGGGACAGGTGGGAATTAGTGTTTTCTGGATCAGGCCAGCAGAAGTGTTCCTCTAAGGTTCAGTTATATATTTTTTTGTTTCTAGGTGGAACCATTGGAGCTACAATCTCGGGCTCCGATTAGTCGGACTTGCGAGAAGCCACTTCATGGGACGTGACTGTTGCTGGCTCATAGTGGGTGTTAGTTTTGTGTGTTGTGAGTTCTATGTTAGATGATCCAAAATACATAAACCTTAGTTTAATAATTATAATATAATATTTAATTATTTATAATATTTAATTAAATATTGGAGACTTATTAGAAGAGTGAATTGTTGTAAAAGATATGGCATCTAGAAAGGTGTCCTTTCTTAGGCTCCAATTTAGGGAAATAGATAGTAGTATTTTTAGGATATATAATTTAATGTAAATGGACACTTTTTAATAAAATAAGTGATCCATAGCTAAATTATGTTAGGAAATTTAGCTTATTTAAATCAAATTTCCGTACGAGCAAAAGTGTTGAGTTTTCGTGTGTAAACTCTTGCAATTATTCTATGTATTTTTTATTTTAATTATTAATAAAATTTGTGTGTCTGGGGACACTTATGCTATTATTGTGGTATCAGAGCTCCAGTAATGCAGCTAATGTGAAGAGGAGATTCCAAATCTGCAGGCTCTTGGAAAACTTCATCAAATTGTTTAGTGGTTAAATGGTATGGAAAAATTCAAAATTCTATGAGGGAAAAGTAAATTTATTTTTCGAATTAGTGACATGATTTTTTTAATTGTCATTTTTCCAAAACTAGAGAAGAAAACATTTGAAGTACAGGGATACACCCAAAGATAAGTTAGTTATAATTGTTTATGGATGCTAGAAACTCGACCCACCTAGGAAAAGGAACTATATTACTGGGCAAGACTCTTGTGCGAGGAAATGTTCTTCAAACATGAATATTGTCATGAATTTACATATTACAGGTGCAATCCAAAAATTTTAGCAACAGTGAGTGCACTAATGGGAATTCCTCTTGCAGTGCGTTCTTCCAAATAAGAAGATGGTTCCAATGTTTTAATCACAATCACTTCATGAAGGACCCGACATGCCTCATTCACAATCGAGAAGAATATAATCTCCAATATTTCTCAAGCAGTGAAATCAATAGGATTATCATCAGGAATTATTTTATAATTTTTTCTTACTTTTTCGATGATCTCTTTGGCCTTAGGCGTTGGATGAGCTCTGAGTAAGACCAAATTTTAGTTTTTGCCTGAGAAGATTGAAGGGGATTGAGAATTTTCTTAACATATATATATATATTGTTGGACTATGTTATTCTTGAGCACCATTCAAAATCAATACCTAAAATGTGTTTGCAACATTTACCAATGGGGGTCAATCCTGAATATGTAGAGAAGAATCTCCTGTAGCTGTAGGGAGCCATGGTAGAGTACTGACTTCTTCTCTCATGGATCCAAAGGACGTAACCACTGAGGCTTGGAGTCTGTAAAGAACTGAATAAACTATTTGTATCATAAATCCAGGGAAGCCACATATGGCACAACATCAATATAAATAGTATAAGAACTTCATTCTTTGTTATAGGTTTTGAGACGAAGAGCTCTACAATACCATTGCAGACAGGGATAAAGACTTGAGTTTCCGTTGCTTCTTGTCATTAGAAACAGACATTTGCATGTGACTAAGATCAATGAACGTGATTAGAATTTCAAATTGGTAATTTTTGTCTGCCCCAAAGGAGAAACGAATGGAATGATATGGGCTTTAATATGGTGGACTGTTGGTATTTTTTAATTTTGTAATTTTAATAGAGATAAAATTAATCCTTTTTTTTGTAATGTTTTTGAGGGATAAGTAAAATGTAGAATGATATGTTGGTTTTATTGTTATTTTTGAAAATTTTAGAGTAATAACGAGTGATTTTTGTCACTTTGGAGTGATAAGGGATGATTTGTAACTTTTGGAGTGATTATTTTTGTAAAATTTGTAAATTTGGAGTATTAAGGGGTAAATTTGTAATTTTGCAATATCTAAACTTGGGTTGATAAAATTTTAACTCAAAATATTTTTTACTTTAAGGGGGGGATTAGAGTAAATTTTAGTTTGAGGATAAAATTGTAAGATAATTGTAAAAGGTCAAATTTAGAAATTTTCATTGTAAAATTTCAGAAAAGTCTACTCGAGCCAAGTGCAAAGTTTAGTCACTTTTCTCCATTAATGAATATATGAGGGTCAAGGCCAAGCCTCAACATATCTTTTTTTGTGTGTGGTTTCATGCTTGGCGTGTTTCTCATCTTCTTCTTTTGGTGCATGATTCAACTTGGTGCATACATTTAATGTTACTATGTCGAAGCTCATTAATTTATTTTCTGAATATAACAAAATTGAAGGCGCAAAGGCACAAAGCATGGAAACAGCTCATAGAAATCACTTTTATTTATAACAAACTTTTCTGATACGTATGTGTTGGTGCGGTTAAACAACATAAAGATACAAATGCAGCTTTATTAACTAAATTGGAGATAAAAAAATTCAAAGCATTAACATTAAGAAAATCTTCATTTAATGATGAAATGCATGTTCACATTGAAAATTCTTCTTATGCATGGTCCACTTTGATAACATTTAAGAACATGTTTGATACACAACCTGAATCTAAGAAATTCAATCTTCATTTGAAGTTGCTCCAACAGAAATTGAGTTAAGGAGGATATGTACTTGAATATATTTCTATACTTAAGAACGTTAAGAAAGAAATAGTAAATGATCAATTTAAAATAGTTGATGATAGTTTCATGACTACAATTTGATTGTTTATTTTCCTTCTTCATATACACATTTTTTGGAAAGTTTAAAAGTAACTAGAAAGTTAGAGAAGTTAAATTTTGATGAATTATGCGAAATGCTAGCTCAACATGAAAAAAAAATTTGGAAGAAGAAACATATTGGGGAAGATGTTTTCTTCATAGAAGCCAACAGTAGTAAATCATCAACTGATAGTTCTATAGGTAGAGGAAGAGGGCACATCAATCACAATCCAACAACACATAGTGGAAACGTTCGTGGTAGAAGTCAAGGCAGAGGGAAAAACTTTAGTAGATATAACAGTATTGGCAAAGTAAAATTTCAAGGCTGAGGAAAGAGACAAAGGAAAAAATCAAGGAAGAGGACAATGTCAAGGCAGAGAACAAAACCGAAGAAAAGGAAAAAGAAAAGGCAGAGAACATAGTCAAGGAAAAGGTAGAGATTTCAGTAAAAATTTTTGTAGAAGGTGAAACGTAGTTGGAAATTATGCTAAATATTGTTGAACTTCTATGGACAAAATTCCAAAGTTTCACCAAGACATGGCACACTTTTCTATTGATCAAGAAAATGATGACTCAGAATATGTCTTTATTATGAATCAAGTTTTATAATCAACAACATTAGAGGTCTCCACATATACTAAAATTTCTTATGAATATTTTTTGATCTTAGATACTGGGGAAACACAACACATGAATTATCAATGTGACTTATTTTGGAACTTTCCACAATTCCATCTTAATTAAATCTTTTGTGCATATGATAGAAGACACACTCCTTGTGGAAAAAGTGTAGTAAAAGTTCCCCTTGCTACCATTTGACAAAAATGGATTTCAAATGTTTGGTATGTACCAAATTTCAAAAGGAATTTGTTTTCTTTAGTAACGATTCGACAAGAAGGACATAAATTTTTTATGGATGATGGTTTGGTAAAAATAAACTCAATCAAACATAATATGAAAGCAGTCATGACAATATATGAAGATGGAAAATTGTTAAGGATGAAAGGAACAATTATTCCATGAAATTATGACTTTGCAGGAGAAGCAAGTATGGATATTTCACCAGTAAGGTTGTGACATGTAAGATATGGGCATTTAAACTTTAAATTAATCTCTCAAATTAAAAAATAATGAATGGTTAAAGGACTTCCAACCTTCAAAAAATAAAATAAAAAATTTGGATCTTGGATTTATGGAAAACAATGTCGAGAGGTTTTTCCAACAAGTTCATGGCGTGAAAACATGCATTTTCAATTGGTTCACAGTGACATTTGTGGATTTCTACAAACTTCTCTAGGAGTGCTTTAATACTTTTTACATTTCATTGATGATTTTAGTATAATTAATTGGGTTTATTTTATGACGAAAAAGTCATAAGAATTCGAAAATTTTAAAAAATTTCACCAAGTTCTTGAGAATGAAGTCAAACGAAATATTGAAACTCTTAGGAAAGACAATGGATGAGAATTCACTTCTAATAGATTCCAAACTTATTGCAGGGAAAATGTCATAAAAATAAAAATTAAAAATGTCTACACTCCATAACAAAATGGAGTAGTAGAAAGAATGAATCACACCTTGTTATGAATGGAAAGATCCGTGCTAACTTTAAAAAATTTAATTCCTATATATTGGGAAGAAGAAATACATACAACAGTCTACTTAGGGAACATGTCTCCTACTTCTTCTTTGGATGGAATTACACCTTACGTGATCCAAGTGGATATTGGTGACAACCCACCTACTCCACTTGGACCCCCACCATTGTTTCTCTTAGATTTTCAGTTTCCTTAATTGTAGCAAAAAATACTATTTTTGGCAGTTTTTGGGTCCTAAACTTCTGGAGATGTTTTGAGGCCCTAAGTGGATTTTTTTGGGAAAACGGGCTTGAAATTTTTAGTCCTCGGATAGATATTTCTAACGAGTATTTTACGCATCAAACAGAGATCCTATGCCAAATTTATGTCCTCGGGAAGGTTATGTATAAGTTTACACAAACAGGGCCCATAGTTTTGGCGCTTCATCTCATAGGGGTTAGGTTTTTTTATTTTGATGGTTTTCCATTGTTTCTAAATCATAAATAGGTCTTGGAGACTCATTGTAAAAAAATTTAGAGGCTTGTATCTCACACATCCCTTCTCAAAGATAAGCTACTAGTGCCCAAGCTATCTTATTTCCATTATGTGTGTAAGCATATTTCAGTTACGTGACATTAATGAAACAAAGTGTTATTTCCACTACATATTTGTATTTAAGGTTATATTCGTATTCTATTGCATTCTTGCATAAATATGGATCATTACGAAGCATGGTTTGGTTTCAAAACTAAAGAAAAATATCTTAGAGTTTTGGGTTCAGTGTGTTATGCCTTAGTGAAGAAACAATATTGATCTAAGCTTGATTCACGAATATTAAAGTGTACAATGATTGCATATTCTCGTGAAAAGAAGGGATATCATCTTCTATCCAATGGGATTTTTATCTTAAGAATATATTTGATTTTTGATGAAATAGAAAGTAAGAGCGCCACAAAGTTCAAAAATATTCTACATAAGTTGGAAACAACGAAAGATAAAAAGTGAAGAAAAATGAAAAATAAACCAAGTACACAACTTTGGTATGATATTGATTTTCCTTCATTTGAAAATGGCTGATCCAACCCATCTACTTCAACTACACCATATGGATATTTTTGAAGCTCATTTGAATCTCTTAGCATTACTAGTTCATCTAAAAGTGACTCTCTACCCCCTGAATTTTCAGTTTATTGGTGAACATTTTCTTATATCAATCCACTTTAAAATGACAATTATTATTCATATACGCAAAAAACTGAACATTGACTTTCAAAATGGGTTGTTCAACTTTGGAAATATGTTAGGACAAATTAGAAAAACAAAACGGAGACATGGGGGTGACGTAGAAATGAAGAAAATTTTTCCTTGGTAACAAAAGATTTTACTGAACCCTCCACATAAAAAGAGGTAGTAAAACATAAATAATGGGAAAATTATATGATTGAAGAATAGCAAAGAGTAAGAGAAAAAACAATTAGAAATTTTTTTATTGTCCTCAAAATGTGAAACCCATCAGATGCAAATGGGTTTACAGAATTAACTACAAGAAAAATGGAAACATTCACAAGTACAAAGGAAGACTTGTTTCTAAGAGTTTTTCACAGCAGGAAGACATTGATTATGAGGAAACATTTGGCCCTATAGATGAATGGAACAATGTCCAATTAACACTTGTATTAACAACCCCAAAATGATGGAAACTTCATAACAAGGATGTTAAAATTTCTTTCCTCAATAATATTTACAGGAATATTTCTATATGACACAAATGCTAGGTACTGATATTGAACAATAGGAACATAAATTCTACAAATTAATTAAGGATTTATATGGACTAAAGAAATATCCATGAGCTTGGTATGTTAAAATGGAGAAGTACCTTTGCAAAGTTAACTTTAAGCAATGTGACTCTCATGACACCTGATATATACTTCAACAAAGAAACAATATGGTGATTCTTGTTATGTATATGGATTATTTTATCATTACTAGAAATAATAATGAACATATTTTGTAGGTCAAGAAGGAGTTGGAAGATGGTTTTAAAATGACTGATTTGGGGTTACTTGACTACTATCTTGGAGTTGAAGTATTCCAACATCCAAACCATATTTCATTTTTCAAAGTAAGTATGCGTCTGAACTCCTTCAAATATTTGGAATGCATGATTGCAAGCCTATTCTCACCGCCATGGAACAAAACTTTAAAATTTAAAAATTTGATGTGAAGGGGTGGGGGGGGGATGGTGGGAAATTCTAGTTATAGACAATTGATTGGTAGTTTGATCCATATGACAACCACTCGTCCAAATTTATATTATGAAGTCAATATTGTTTCATGATTTATGCAGGAACCATGAGACAACCATTTGAATGCAACCAAAATATTCCTTAGATATATCCAAGGAACGAAACATTTTGGTATTCTTTACAAAAATACTAAGAAATTTGTACTTGGTGGATATTTAGATGCTGATTTTGTTGTAATTATTGATGATTGGGCATCAACCTCAGCATATTTGAATAACATGGGGTCTGTTTCAGTTTATTGGAGTCGCAAGAAGAAAGATGCAATCGCCACTTCTTCAAGAGAAGTTGAATACATATCAACATGGGAAGCAACGTGTGAAATTGTTTGGTTGCACAAAGTTTTGCAGGACTTGGGCATTATTTAAGAAGAAGCTACATATTTATTCATCGATAGCCACTCATCCATAAAGCTTTCTAAAAAACCATTTTTTCATTAAAAAAAAAAAACATGTGGTTAAAAATATCATTACATCAAAAAAATCATTACAAAGTACGTCATGAAGCTGATTTATTGTCCTTCAGAGGATTACATCTCCGAAATTTTCAGAAAAATATTTGACAGGATTAAATTTACTAAGTTTAGGGATGAACTTGGTATTTGTTGTAATGTATCTTTGGATCATAGGGGGGAATTTCAAATGATCCAAAATACATAAATATTAATTTAATAGTTAGAATACAATATTTAATTATTTAGAATATTTAATTAAATATTGGATGCTTTTTAGAATAATGAATTGTTGTAAAAGTTATGGAATCTAGAATGTTTTCGTTTCTTAAGCTCCTATTTAGCAAAATAGTTAGTAGTATTGTTAGGAGAACATTTAGTTTAAATGGAAACTTGCTAATAGAGTAAGTGATACATAACTAAATTACGTAAGGAAATTTAGTTTATTTAAAGAAAATTTCCCTACTTCCAGAGTATTGAGTTTTCATGTGTAAACTCTTTCAAATATTCTATGTGATTTTTCTCTTCCTTATTAGTAAAATTTGTGTGTATGACAAAATTTTTTTAATTATTCTTAGCGTCATGGGGTGTGGAGGATCAGTCGTGGCTGATGGTGTCACCCTCTGTGTGGGTAGCTCAGGGGGTATCAGGCGGGTGGTCCTTGGTTCATTCCAGTGGTGTCAGGAAGCCTGTCATGCACCTCATTCCTCGTTGGGGATGTTCCTTCGCCTAGGTGTAGCCAAATTTGGGTAGTTCTGGTGTCGACATGTTTAGGTCTTGGCTCGAGCTAGTGAGTAGCAGTCGCAGACCATTTCTGGTTTGTCGGAGTAGAGGTGGGTCGAGTCGTGTGGCTTCAAGGGGGTAGAAGAGGTGGTTGGTCAGGGCTCTCTAGGTACACATGGCTTGCTACCCGGGGTGGTACGTATGAGGTCTCAAGCAATGGGTCGTGGTGGCCTCACTTTTCCTATCCACCAGCGAGGGTGTTGGGATCATCGTGGTGGTTCTGGGCATTGCGTTCCAGAGCATCATTGAGGTCACAGTCAACGACAAGTTTTTAATATTGATCGATGTTGAGATTTGATTCAGTCAACTATGGAGCATTTAGAGACTTCGGAGTGGGTTCTAAAGGAAGATAATATTGAATTGGCAGAAGCATTGAACAAAATGCATTATATCTAGTCCCATTTTTCACAGTGTGTAGTGGTGTTCTAGCGACGCCAGAATGTTTTTTCAGAGAAGGTTGAGATGTTGGAGGCCTAGATTTCAAATTTTGAGGATCATGTCCATTGCTCCTTCTGTCATCCACCCCGTCCTAGAACAACCCTTGATAGCCCAACGTCCATCACATATAACAATTATCATGGATACATGTGTTTTATATGTTATATGTGTTTACTAGTGCCTTTTGCCTCTTAATTTATGGAATGTTTCTCTTTTTGTTTCACATTTATATGCTTTAAGCGGTAGTCAACAAACTTGGTCGGGGCGAGACTACCTGTGGTTTTCTATTGATATACCTCTTTTTGGAATCATGAGTAAAGTTTTAACTTACAAAAAAAAAAATTTGTGGATAATTTAATTCCTATAATTATTGGATCATTATTATGAATCCCATATTTTCAAATATTTTTGCAAGTATTTATGAAATTTAACAAGGAAATTGGGATATATAGGAACATTAAAATCCTTATTTTTTATTAATATTTTTTTAAATGCTTTCTCCCAAGATTTATTGAGCTCTACGATTCATTCCTTCTCTCATGGAATCAATGAACCTCTCCCCTCTCCCTTCCTGTGACTCTCCTTGCGTCTCTATTCCCCTTGTTTGCGAACCTCCATTTGTATGGAGCTTTTCGAGGGAGGATACCTAATCTCCTCCATTCACCAAGGCAAAGTAGTAGTGAATACAAAATCTGACCCATATCCTCCTCACCCTGCTACAAAAAAAATCATAAAAAATCTCACAAAGCAACAAAACAGTGGACATTTTCATGTAGGAATCCCAGGCCACCCAGAACCAGAGCAAAGGGGCACTGGCTCCTACAAAGAGAAATTGGAAAATATTCCTAGATTGAAAATCCCCCCAGAAAGGTTAAATGACAACATTCAATACGTTCAGGATCATGCACTGATTTACAATTTTGTCAAAGTTTGGCCAACAAGAAAAATGCTCGTGCACAATATTTCTCTAAGATGGAAATTCAAAGCACAATATGGAGTTAACCTAGGTTCTAAGGACTTATTCGCAATGATTTTCACCCATAAGGATGAAATAATTTTTTTCCTATAATGAGGACCATATTTCCTTAACTCCACAGGTCTCTATAATAGGCAGTGGAAACTGTGTTCCATCCCAGAAAAGGAGGACTTCACCTCAATGTCGATCTGAGTGAGGATATACTCTCTCCCCTATGAATAATAGGACCATGATATGCTTTGGGACATTGGCAATAGTTTGGAGAAGTTTTTTTTCTTCTCAAATAAAACCTACCAAGGATTTTATGTTTCTTATGCGAGAATGTGCATCTACATGGATATTTTTGGCTCTCTCCCAGAAGTCATTTCCCTAGAATCTCAGGACAAGAATTCGTTTCAAATGTTGGACTATCAGCACGTTCCCTTCGGATGTAGGAAGTGCCATCAACATGACCATATGTTTAGGTATTTTCCCCTCAGTGACCCCAAGATAGCAACTACCAACCCTAGTCAACAAGATGAGGAAGGATTGATAAATATCCCCACCAAGAGATGACACAAGAAGAAGAAGGATCAATCCTTGCAACACAATCATGCAACATATAGGAATAGTGTTGAAGTACTGGAAGATATGTTGGAGGATACCTTAGATATCCATGAAGGACCAGTAGAAGCATAACCTGGTAGAACTAAATATCATGCAATGGCTCTTGGAAAAAGGAAACAACCTAATGGAAATGAAAACCCTAGAAATGAAGGACCCGATAACCTAGGAAGAAGACGTTACCATGGATAAAGATGATGGTTTTACATACTTAGGGGTCTTGGAAATTATCTCCATGGAACATGATTTTCACATAAATTATTCCAACATGAACCTTGACGAGTAGATCCACCTCCAAGTAGAAACTTTCTAGAAAGAAAAATGTAAAATGTATTTAGGGGTCAAAATTATAACAAAAAAACAAGGAAATAAAAGTTTAAATGAGTTCAAGAAGTTAGGAAGGAAGTAAACCCTCCAAATATTGGACTCGTTCAACTCTAAGTTTGTTTAATCGCGATGATACAAGAATATATGACATATATACTCATACCAACCATTCCCTTCACCATATAGATCATCTCCTAAAACATAAGGGAATTGAAGAACCCCTCAAAGCACACAATTCATCATAGAAAGATCTAGCGGGACCTTCTTATAATCTTGCTCATCCATGAAACTAAGTTTTCCGGTACAAATGTCACTTCAATCATCTCCAAGATCTAGAAAGTAGCTAAAATTATAGCACTCGATGCAGAAGGAGATTCAGGAGGCTTAGGCATAGCCTGGAACCCATCTCTCATTTGTATGGAACCCATCTCCTTGAACCCTATTATTGTTACTTATTCTTTCTAGCTCCTTGGAACTAACATATGTGGTTAAATATCTAATGTATATGGGCCTCAAACCCCTTCAAAAAAGAAAGACATGATACAACATCTATCCTCCTTCAGGTCTCAGTTGAACTCTTCCAAATGGATTGTTTGAGGAAAATTTTACGTCATTACCTCCCTCCAATAAAATAAGGGTGTGAGTAGGCAGTTAGACCATCAATAGAAAATTATAAGCACCTTTCTTAAGGAATCCAACTTAGTTGACATCAAAACAAACAATTTCCTTTACAATTGGAACAATAAGATGGGGGCACCTACCCATATTTCCTATCACCTTGATATATTCTTGTTCTTAAAGGAACTCTTGCTTCCTTGGAATGAGGTCTCTAAAACAAGAATTCCCTCCAGGTTGTCAGATCATTTTTCCATTTCTCTATCATGGAGAACCTTTGGGAAACATTAAAAGAATCCTTTCATATTCGAGCAATTCTAGTGTAGTGACCCTAGCCTCATATTGAAGATTGAGAGCTAGTGGAAAGGGATGGGAAACTATAAGGGATCCAAAATGTACATATTTCAATAGAAACTTAAGTAGCTCAAGATACTAATGAAAAAAATGTAATAAGGTGGAGTTTGGAAACATCTTCCAGGAAAAGGAGCAACTAGAAAAGGATATCCCCTCCCTAAAACAAAAAATCATCCTCCATATCTCCTATGAGGAAACCAATTCTCGTGAGGTTGTCCTCCTTAATAAACATGAGAAACATTATTAAAAATATTATTTATACTAGAAACAAAAGTCTCGAGTGCATTGGCTTGAAGAGGGGTAGAGAAATACCTTCTTTTACAAATATACCATTGAACACATTTACCCAAAAATCATATTTCCCTCTTCAAATCTGAATATGGTACAACAATGGAAACCTAGGAGGACATAGAACAATAATTATTCAATCATTTATCTACCATTACCAAGGAGCTAGAAACAAAATGTAGGGAATACATTATCCAATTCATAGCCAGCATCCCACATTTACTCATTGTTGAGCACAGCACTGCCCTCATGAGGCCAGTCACTGAATCTGGCATCTTGGAAGACCTCACCCAGATGGTTGAAAACAAAGCTCCTATCCCATAAGACTTAATGATATCCTTCCTAAAACGATGTTGGAACATTCTAAGAAGTGAAATACATGAGATAATGGAGGAATATAGAAGCTCCATATCCATTCTACATGACTTCAATGACACCTTCCTAGACCTCATACCAAAATAATATAATGTTGCATCACCGGGTAAATCTAGGTCCATAGCCCTATGAAATTTTATTTACAAACTCATTTAAAATATTTTATCCAATAGGATCAAAACTCTCCTTCCCCTCATTATCTCCCACAATAAATCAAGGTATGTCGAAAGAAGGAAAATTCTCAATGGAATTATCCTCGCCCATGATACCATCCATTCTCTAAAAATTCTCAGAAAACCTAGAATTTTTATAAAATTAGACATGTACAAGGTTTCAGAATACATCAAGAATATCGTAAATATATTTAGCTTTGGTGCTCTTTTGATTCAATGGGTTATGTCTCTTATCACCACCCCTTTTTTCTCCATCCCCATCAATGGATCCCTCTTTGAAACCTTCCTTCCAGCCAGGGGCATTTGAAAAGGATGAACCCTCTCTTTTCTCCTCTTTATCCTCATGGTGGAAGGCCTTGGATGTTCCATCAAAACTTCCAATACTAAAGGTTCCCTTAAGGGCCTCTAAAATAAAAGTGCAACTCAACTCACACCCACCAACAATTCATTGATGATACTCTCCTCATGAGTCATCCCTCAGTTCATGATCCAAAAAAGATGAAATACATCCCCAACCTCTTCTCTCTAGCATCTGACATGGACATCAACATTAAAAAATCACAAATTTTATTCTTCAATGTGCCTATCATCACTCAAAGTAATGTCTAATGCATCCTTGGAATTACTACAACCTCTCTCCGCTCTAAATACCTGGGATCCCCCCTTATTAACTCTACCATTAAGAAATCCTCCTGGAGGAATATCATTGATAAATTATCCTCTAAGCTCATTTGAAGGATGAATTGTGTCCTCAACATCTCCTACATGCATTTCCTCCTTCAGGGTATCCTCCAATATATACCCCTCTACTTACTCTTTGTCCTTGCTACCCCAAAATGGGTCCTCAAGAGCATAAGGAACACAAAATGCACTATATTGTCAAGACGAGATGATATAAAGTACAAATTTCCTTTCTTAAAATGGGTTACTGTCTGCCTCCCAAAAATCCATGGTGGATTGGGGCTATGGGACCCATAAATGGTCAACAAATTCATGGGTGCCAAGATAAAGTGGAAATGGATCAAACAAAAACAAGAACCATCGTCTAAGCTTTGGCATGCTAAATATGTTAACAACATGCCCCAAAAATATCTGGTTCATTTGTCCTAGATCATTCTAAGCTCTCTAATTTGAAACTTAGCTAGTCAAGGTTGGCACTTGATCTACTCCCACCACTTCTGGGATATTACAGACATACGATCAAATTATTTCTAGAATGACTCTTGGAAACAATAACTAATTCTGCCATTGTCCTTCCAACCCCCTTAATCAAGCTCAAGCTCTAAGCATGAGATGTATCGCAGTTCAATGGTTATAGAAAAATGAAAAAAGAGATAGTTCACCGTAGCTATGCACCAAACATTCTATGTCTAGAGGAGGACAATAATAGAAATTTCTCACTACTTCAACAAGAATTACTAAAATGAAAAACAAGTAAAAATGATGGGAAGAATGTTATCATATGGGGATCCATGAATTTAGGCAATTTTTTTGTAAAGGAAGCATACAACCTCTACTCCTTCCCTCATCTGCCTCAGCCAAATCGCTCTGTGGCCAAGCTTTGGAGTCTCAACACATGGTCAAAACTCAAAACCTTCTTGTCATAGGCCATCTCGGTGCACCCTTTGCGAGGAACAACCAGAGACTTTGGACTATCTCTTCCACTCTTTACCCTACACCGACATCCTTTGGGGCAAGTTGGAGCATAAACTTCTTAAATATAGCAGAGATCCAATTTTCATTTCTTGCACCTTCACGGAATGGTATATCTCACCCTTTAACGATCCCATATTAGACTTCATTTGGATCTTTGGCCCTCTTTTTTTAGCATGGGAAGTTTGGAATGATCAGAACCACATGATCTTCAATCATTCTACCAAATCCCATGAATATCTTTGGAATCTCTTCCAAAACCATATGGATGAGTCCATATCACTAACAAATTCATCACCTGAAGTTTATTAAGCCCCCCCCCCCCCCCACCCCCCATCCAAAAAATAATTCCTTGTACGGTGGAACCTTAAACCTACCAATCCTAACCTCATTTCCCCGCACTCTTAGTTTCACACTTCCTCTCCCTAATCATGGAGCCCCCCTCATTCCCACCACCTAAAGCTAAAATTTGATAGAGCTTCTCAGGGAAACCGAGTAAAAGGTATGATTGGACAATTTTTTCTGTGATCATGCAGGTAAAATAATTTTCATTTACAAGGTTCACATTTTTTTCGAAAGAAACAATGATGCAAATATGGAGGCCCTGATAGAGGGCCTTGATATTGAAAAATCCAATCATATTTTCCCTTTAGTTGTTGAAAAAGAATCTCAAATCACCATCCAAACTTCTAGTCATGTCATTAACAACTCTCAAGCTATCGAGAAAACCATTAGCTAGTGCATGGAATACGTTGTTTAATATCCTACACTTATTCTCTCCCATTAAGAGACTATAATTTTATCTCATGTCAATCTCAAATCCAACTCCCTTGGAAAATTCATCACCAACATAGGAATTAAAGACATGAATCCCATAGATAATTGAACTCCATCCTCCCCAACCATTGCAGATTGGCTTTGTTAGTGTCTGCACCTAGTAGTGTGAGATCTCCTCCCCCCAGATCCGAATGCTCGCAGGTCATCTGACACGACTCCCCAGGCTCATTATCAATAGATACTACTTGGCACATCATTTTGACCAAGTGGCATTCATTTCCTTTAATTCACCTAGTTGGAAACAATGACCCCTGTACCAAGTTCCCCTCCTCACTTACTCCTCCAATAAAATTAAAATTATCACCGACATTCTCTTCCATATAAATTATTTTCCCTTATTATTCTCTCCAATTCTTCCTTTATCTCCTCTAGATATGGATTTACGAAGCTTCCATGTTGCCACGTAATGATGAATTGTGATAGGGGAAAAGGTCATCATATTGGAAAAGGCAGGGACCACAGGTGTTTCTCCACCACCATTGACGAAGCCACTATTACATTTAAGTTTTATTATAACATCCCAAAGTCAATTAGGAGAGAGGTTCTTTGGATGGAGGAGGCAGAGACTATCAAATGTCGTCAAACACTTTGGGCTCTCTATAACCTCCTTGCCTTCCAGCTTAAGGAGAGAGCCCAAGAGAAGTTGAAATAATATAGCAGGAGAGTTCAGCTCTCTACCCACTAGAGTCATTCCTTATGCTCACTTAAATGCTGGGTCAAAGACATCTATATATAATTTTCATCGAACATACCATCCCTTTCTTAACTTTATCCCTCTCCCTTATACTACCCTCGTCTTGGCTCCTCATCTCTGCCTATGCCTAGTGCTCTTGTGGCCCCTTCCCCACCGTCCCATGCTCTTGTCCCTCCGATGGACAACGCCCCTCTCCCTCCCCTCCTCACCCCGGTCCCTATGGCTATTACATCCTAAAGGAGCTCCCGATGGATTATCGAAATGTAAAAGCTGAAGGAAATGATAATGTTTAGTGTGGCTCCAACATGGTGACCAAGTATTTCTAATGATGAAAATTCTAGCAATTTAGTTCCAAGACGATTCTCAGGTTGATACTCTTAGCATGGTCTAGATTAATGGAAATATCAAAATAGTTTTCATTAAATTTTTGCTGGCGAATATAAGGCATAGAGACTTAAGGATCACTAATATTTTTTCGCCCCTCACCAGGTTTGGTCAATTAAAGAAAATCATTGAAATTCTAGATTTTATGCTCATTCTTTTTTATCATTGTCAGTTTGAATGTGAGACTTTTGAACTTTTTTTTCTCCATCTTCGAGAGGATCCTTTCGATTCTTCTCTCTGGTTTCCTCACAAAGAGGGAGATAATGCACTCATTGACATAAATTATGTATATTTCTTGTTTTTAATATAATTTAAATATGTTTTTCTTACAAAAAATTTAAAACAAAATCATAAATTCTATGAATTAAATCCATAATTCTATCTATTTTTAGATAAATTTGATATAAAATTGTCATGGAAACATTTCATTTATAGTTAACATTGAATTATTGTTTTTTTATTATTTTTATTTTTAAATATTATATGTAATTGCAAGTTTAGCATGGAAGGAATTATGAACTTCCATTTTTTCCAAAGAAAAAATCGAACCCGTCTATTGGTTAAGTAGAAGGTTACATAGTATATGGATAAGCATTCAAAGAACTGAATTTTCCATTTCTTTTGAACAAAGGAAAAAAATGAAGTTTTAACTAATGAGGAGATGTGTCTATCAATCCTCCCAGCTTTGTCAAAAAACATTTTAAAATGACGTCTCCGTTCAATCCCCAGGCTTCTAATTTTTGAGGAAGTACCTAAAACAAAGATTAAAATAGACTATGTCTATTTGAAATCATCAAAAATATGAAAATTGGGGTGGTAGACACCATTCCAATTTTCCAAGTTTTCAAAGGAATAATTTTCAGAG
Source organism: Pinus albicaulis (assembly GCA_034641835.2). Taxonomy (NCBI): domain Eukaryota; kingdom Viridiplantae; phylum Streptophyta; class Pinopsida; order Pinales; family Pinaceae; genus Pinus; species Pinus albicaulis. Next base: position 60,817 of record JAXQQM020085828.1, on the reverse strand, counting down.
AAAAAACAGTCTCCCGGATCTCCTCAATGAGGAAAATAATCCGAAACATAGAAAAATAGTTTAGACATATTAAAATAGTATCAAGCAGGAATCTACAAAAAAACAGTAAGTAAAATATGAACATAACCATTAGGAGGAGTATGTAAGAGTGGCTGGAACTTAGCGGGAAAAAATAGGTTGTTCGATCCCTCGGATTTGACGACCTTCAACTATTGCAGTGACCCAGTGCCCCATATCTTGACGAGCACCCTCCTTAGATAGGAGGTTTGTTTCACTATTTCGTTCCCTGTAAATGTGACAAGCAGATATCTGGTTAAAATAGAATTTTACAATATTTACCTCATCAAGCAAAGTAGATAAAATAAATTTTTGGCATCTATTGGTTCCATTGAACCATTTAATGATGTTCATAGAGTCCTTGAATGTCCATCTCTCATCTGAAGAAATGCAAGCGAGCAAAGCAGAAGATGTAGAGATTTCAGTTCTGCGAAATTTTTTGTCCCTTAGCCGAGGCCAATTGGTGCTTCCAGAATTTTCCCTAAGGGCTCATGAATGGATTTCCATCCCTGCATATATTTTTTGGGTCAGATTCCCCATCAAATTAGGCCCATGGAATATCCCCCATGATGTTCTCCTGAAGGATGGATCTAGTTTTGTGAGATTTTTCCAGGATAGGGATAAATTCAAAGATGGATGCACTTTCAGCGACAAGAAGTTTTACATGGAAAGGGGTATCATGAAAGATGATTTGATTTCTAGCTATCTAGGTCCCCTAAGAAATTTGTAGTGGAATATTCTTGACCCTATCATTAGGAGAGGCTTGCCACCATCGCACCCAGGCCTCCCTCACATCAACTCCTTCCCATTTCTATGTTAAATTAAGGAGCCTCAGTGTTTCTGTTCAGAGCTGAATATTGAAGGAGAAGGTAAGGAAGAGGTGGATTGGAGAATCCAAGTTATCCTTACGTAAAGAGCACCATCCAGGCCCTATCTTTCCCCTACGCTGAAGAAAATCCCAAGTAAGGATCTTGTTATTGAGATTGCACCAAACAAACAACTTGCTTTTTTCCAATCCCTTTAGGAGCTGTAGGGACTTATACCACCACTCCAGCTCCCCCCATCCTTTCTGAGACATTAACCATTTGTATCCAAACTTTAGGGAGAAACGACCTGATGGAGCATGAACCCATTTGAGTTCATCCCGTCTATCTTGAATCCAGATATTGGAATTTTGAATATCATTGATAAACCCTTGCCACTCTTCAAGCCACCTATCTTTGAGTTGAAGGGATTCCCCTGACAGCCATGCTTGCCTCCAGATCATTGACTGGCCAAGATTAGCTATGTGACTTAAAGTTATGATGCCCCTTTGTTCCATATGGTCAATGAGATCTCGAGTGAGGGCGTATCTCCCTGAGCATCCCACCCAAGGATGACGTTCTAATATTACCTGAGAGCCATCCCTAACGTGCCAAACTAGACCCTATTCAATGATTTTAACCAAAATTACAGTGGCTTTGTAGACAATTTATGTGTTTTTGGTATTCTTATTCAGCATATGCATCCATTCCATAATTGGAATTGCATCAATTCATTTTCGCTTGATGACAGTCGTCTAGATATTGTCCATGGTGAGAAAGTTCCATCCTGATTTAGCTGCAACAGAGCCCGTGAAAGAGGTAAGCTCCTTGATGCCTCACCCTCCGCAAGATTTGGGGCGGACTATCTTTTCCCAAGCCACCAAAGGCATAACATGATCCTCCCTTTATTCGGCCCATAGGAATTGACTATAAATTTTATTAATTGTAGACAGAGTGCTTCTAGGAACACATGAAAGAGAATCCCAATAGACTGGAATTTCCAGGGCTACAGATTTGATCAGCACCAACCTCCCTGCTCTAGAGAGCCATTTAAGACTCTAGTGTTTCATCCGAGACTAAATCATCACAACTAGCTAGTGTCAGTCATGTATGCGATAAGAGTCCGGCTTTAGGAAGAAACCAAGATATTTGAAAAGGTACTGGAGATAATTTTCTTCAAACTGTAGAACCTCAGGTATTCTTCCCACTTCTGCTATTGTCAAACCGGTTGTAGTGATAGTGGATTTCTAACGGTTAATGCAAAGACCTATAGCCTTCAGGAAAAGATCCAAGATCTCATTTAGATGACTAATGTCTTCCAAGCTAACATTGCTAAAAATGAGAATGTCATCGATGAAAAGTAAGTGGGTAACAATTTGGTTTGCAACAACTTGAATACCTTTTATAGCCCCATACATTTTTCCTCATTTATCATCAGGCTAAGTCCTTCCGCTTCCAGAAGGAAAAGAGGGGGGGAGGGGGCATCCCTGGCAAAGTACTCTTTGAACATTGAATAAATTTGAATATGACCCATTAATTAGGACTTCTATGCTTGAGGAAGTTATGCACCCCATTACCCAGTTGATGAAACCAATTCGGAAGCCTAGATGGGTTAAAAGGAGCCGGATATACATCTAGCTAATTCTGTCATAAGCCTTAGAGAGATGATTTTTTATTATAGCTCCTTTTTTGAGTGTTTCTTGGGCACTCCCCACCGCCTCGTGTATTTTTCTTCCATCGAGGAAGTCGAACTGCTCCAAAGATATTTCTCGGGAGAGGAAAGGCTTAAGACAATTTTCAATCACTTTTGCAATGATTTTATTGATGCAGGCTGAGTGAAATAGGCATGAAGTCATCCTGGTGTTCCTTTTCAGGAATAAGAGCCAAGAAAGTGGAGTTGAAGGGTTTGTATATGGATCCTGGGCTTCTTGATTCTTCCACCACCTCCAATAAATCATCCTCCAAGAACTCAAATAATGTTGGAAGAATTACACCATCCAACTGTCTGGGCCAGGGCTCTTATCTTTCTGAATTTCCTTAAGGATGTCCTCCACTTCTTCCTTAGAAACAGGTTATAGGATGATGTCATTTCCTTCTTCGTCTATGTAGCTGGGGAAGAATGTAATATCCCCAAAAGGGAAGATTCAACAATACCTACCAGAATAATGCATTTTTTAGAATTATGTGCACTAAAATGAGTTTTCAGTGCTTGGATCCCTTATATCTGGTGATCTAGCATCTAAATCCAAAGGGAGAGAAAAAAAAATCAAACTAGGTGAGGTAAACAGACCTCCCACACCTAGTATGGCTGGAAAACACCCAAGAATGGGGCTGCAACAATATGCAACAATACTGCGAGAAAATAATGCAATTTTCCTGAGCAACAATAGGAGACCAATAAGAAGGCTCAACATTGATATATACAGTAATAAATGAGATCCATATTGAGGCCCATAAAATGTATGATAGAATGTAGAAGACAAGAATAGAATAAATTCCTCAAAAAAGAGGGACTGCAACACATGTATTGACTGAAAATAGCTTGACAAAATTATTTTTAAGAGCTTTAGTAGATTTATATTACACTCCAGGTCTAGAGGAGATATTTGTACAAAAGATGAGATCCATTTCAGATCTGTACACTAGAAGAGCTGCTTTACAAATTCCCATTGGGGTTTTGAGAAAAACATGAGACATAGAGAGTAGATCCGAGATCTAAAATTGTAGATCTGCAGTAGTATTCAGAAATTTCTGAAGATGAATACAATAGAAGTAGATCATATCTAAACAGAACATGGATCATAATTATAATCCATGGATCACCATAGTGAAGGGAAAAACCCCAACACCAGATATCTCTCCTCCAAATGTGTGTCAAAACACCCGGTAACTGTACACTTGAAAATAACACAGTACTGGAAGGGAAACTGCGTTGTAAGCTCTAGCACTGGTTTGGTGTCATGCCAAGATTTGAAAATGTAGCTCCAAAGATCTAATACTCTCTTATCAAGGGAATAGATGGATTTCCCACTAAAGAGAGGCACTATATTAGCCTAGATCTGAGTAGATCTAGCATCGACTTGCTGCAACTTACAAGGACAACCAAACCCTCAATAGGATCTACGTTGTAGTTAGAAGATGAGCTTGGCCAAATTCCTGATAGTGGAAAATATTAGGAAGAATACTGCAAGAGCTACTCAGTGGAAGAGGTGGGATTCCCGAAGAGGAACACCATAGTGATAAACAACACTATCCTCAGCTAAACAACAAAGAATGATATATGTCTAAACAGACAATATATTCATAAGTATAGTCAATCAACAACCTTCTTCTGCTATCCTCCTCTTCCTTTTATAGGCATAAAGTCTTCTCAAACCCTAAACCATCTCAATGATTTAACTCCACTCACATGTGTAGCCTCCAACTAAAACTGCGTCAAGTGCATCTAGGAGATTCACTGTATCAAGACAACGTTGTTGATTTGGTCCTAGTTGACTTGGTCAAGTGATCCAATCTCTTTCACACCTAAGTGTGCTTATGTAAATATCCTAGATTTAGCTATGTTCACATGAGGCATTGATTTCTTTTGCTGATTATGAGTCTATAAATCCTCCTTTAAAATTCTATTCATGTAACAGAAAATTGAAACAAAATTGTATATTCCCATTATCTTGGGCTAATTGGGAATATTACAAAGAATTGGGCCACCCTGAAAAAATTATGCAATGGATGCCTCCATAGGAGCTCTAAAAAAATATTTGAAATGCTTCACTCGAAGGTCAGAGAAAGCCTCAAAGGAGCGAGCTTGCTCTCCTTCCTCCATCCTCATACCCCAGATTGTATTGATTTTTTTTCTCCCTTTGGCATAATTCTGAAAAAATTGTGTATTCTCATCTCCTGCTTGCAGCCAGATAACCCTACTCTTGAGTCTCCAACTCTCTTCTCTAAGTAGAATAATTTTATTCCTTTATTCTTCGAGGCACTTTATGTCGGCGCTTGCTTCAATGGAGACATAACCAACCCTCTCCGAACTTTCAAGAAATTCTAGTTCTTCATTAATCCTCCAAAGTTATTTCTCCTCTTTAAGTTTGTTAGCCTTAGCCCATTCGAGTGTCGCTTTTTTCATTTCCTTAAGATTCTCCATGAAATTCCTGTATTGATTCCCTTGGCCAGTATTTTCTCCAAGTGGTGTGGAACAAAAAGATAAAGGATTCATCCTTAAGCCATGTGGAACTAAACTTGAACGGATCTCCAGGTTTCTTATTGGGACCTTTGATTTCAAGAAGGATGGATAGGTGGTCAGATAGCCCTCCTTCTACTACCCAGTGCCTGAAAACAGTAGTTCTGGCCACCAGATCTTCTTGAAGGAGAAAATGGTCAAACTTCTTGGCAACCCTATCCTCACCCGCTCGTCTGTTTCTCCACGTTGGTTGAGGATTTACCAAGGTTGCATCCACCAGATGTGTGGAGGAAAACTAGTTGGTAAAATAATCAGTGAGTGGATCAGCACTAGAAGATGGACCCCATGACTCCAACAGACCCAAGGAGAAATTTAGGTATCCCACCAAAATGAGATTAGGGTTTTGCGTACAATACTTTGAAATTTTTTTGTTCTAGTACTGCATCCTCTCCATGTAAGGACCATATATATTAAGAATAAGGATTGAGTGACAAAGCTTGTTTGAATAGAATTCCATGGCTAGGGCATTTTCAAAGCCCCGAGAGGAAATTTCCTTCAACCTCCCATACTTGATGTCCAGTGCCAAACCCCCCAGATCTTCCATGGGCATCCATTGCCTGGAAACCCCACCCCAGGAAAATCCTTGATAGAGATCCTACCACTTCAGACCTTGATCCCAAGCTTTCCTGAAGCATAAGGACATCGGGTGAATAGGATTTCATCAGCTCTCGTAAAGCTAGTTTTTTGGGTTGACTAGCTAAACCCCTGCAGTTGAAGGAGAGAATAATCATCAAGGAAACATAGAAGGGGTCTACGTTGCTCTAAGAACCCATGATAGGGAAATTTTCTTCCCATCAACAATATCTAATTTGGCCTTGACTTGAGCCTTGGAGAGGTTGGACTTCCTGCCTATCAACTTTCTAGGGCCAACCGAGATGGGATTAGACTCCAGGCCACCAATGATCTCCCCTTTCCCCTATTTTTTCATCAAGGATGAAAGGTTGTAGGGAGGTTTCTCGGGGATAGCAGGCAAAGGGGAAGGAAAAACAGGGGCAGCCTCAGGGAGGGGGTCAATCGAAGGGTGAGGGACTGATGTTATTATGCTATCAAGGGACTCTATGACATCATGTATTTTCATATATTCCATTTGAGGAGGCCTGGAAGGACCAGGATTTGTATAAGAAAAAACAGAAGTACATAAAGAGGAAAAAAGGGAGGGAGATGAGACAAGAATCATACCCTCCTGAGAAGCTGCAATAGTTCCAGCATCAGGTGGAGGATCAACTTCAAAAGGAAAATCCTAAGCATGAGTCAAAACTTCAGTAGCAGGTTGAGCGGCCTGATGAGTCACAAAATGGATTGTATTGTTGGTGGCACCTAGACCTTCAACCCCATCCATAAAATCCTCTTCATTAAGGTTGGCTTCTTCAACCCCCGAAGGTTGCAGAGGCCCTCGATTTATCCTTTTTTGTTTTCGTCTGCTTCAGTGCCCCAATGGGAAATCATTTGCAAGATGGCCACACTTGTGGAAACGATGGCATCGAAATGGCAAGTGCTCATAATCCAAAACTTGAGAGTATTCATAATATTTGTATCTTAGTCACATTTCCTCTACTAACCCTTCCTTAGAATTCAAGTTTACTAGGATTTTTGCTGCACTCAGATCCTTGGTCTACTCAAAGGACATGTCTGCTTCCAGATACTGACCCAAGGTGTTTCCAATAGATCAAAAGGTAGAGTCCATCCAGAAACGTATAGTAAGGCCTCGTAACTTTACCCAGACTGAAGTATCTCCTAATTTCTCCCTTTGCTCGTCGAAAACAGGAGTCCATTTCCTGAATAGGACTGGTCTCTTCCCAAAATTCCAATTCCTTTCTAACACCCATGCTAGGTGTTCACTCTTCTCAAATTTTATCATCAACCACCCCTTGGTAAGAGTTTTGATCTTGATGGGGTGTCCCGAGGCATCAAACCATTTTGAGGCCATCCATTCAGAGATGTATCTTGCATAGTATTTCCTGCCTCAGACTCTACCAACAAGAATTGTTTCTATCACTTCCATAACTTCGTCGATGTGTATATCCACACTGAAAACACAACATGGGTATTCTTCCAACCTTCTAATCAGCTTGGATTTTTTTCTTTTCATTCCTGCAACAGTTCCTCTTCCACCTTCCTCGCGTTCCAACAGTCTTTCAGTCGCATTTGGAACATCAAGATTCAGCAACATAGGTCTCCCTTCCTCAAGGTTGTTCGGACCCTCCCAGGCATATCCACAATTTTATTTAGGGCCTTTTAGAGGTCTGATAGACCCAAGGGCCTCCTTGTGACTGTCTTCATTCTTAGGGCCTAAAAGCCCCCCTTGTTTTCCTTCTGAGTGTGCAGAATGAAAGAATCCCTTCTGCCTTAACACCGATTGTCTTATCCCTCTAGGTTACTAGCCACACCCTTAACTACTTTTGGTCCCGAGCTCACCGCTTCGCTACCCTGAGAGAGGAAGAAATTTTCCAGAGAGGCAACGCCTTGCCACTGTGGTGGTTTTCGTTGCAAAGTGGAAACTTCGCGGGGGTAGCCCCGACCCCAATCTGCCTCTCTATGGCTTTCTCCCAAGAAGTCTTTGAGCCCAACAGAGCCAAACAACCCACAGATAGCTACATTATCTTGTAAACCTCCCAAATGAAAGGGGGTTTATGAATTACCTGGTACAGATGCAATTTGCTAAGGGATCTGGAGTAGGTCACCTTCGACCTTTGTTGGATTTGACGAAGGCTGAGAAAAATATTGGGCTACACCTTCCTTCCATGAACAATTGAATTTACTTTGTAGAATCTCCTCAAGCAATGTAGTGCCATTCAATAGAGACCAGGCACCCATTGGAGCCTTGTCTTTCTGAACAAAATCGACCAGAAACGGGAAAAAATGGTCCAAATTTTTTCTGACACCTCCTGACCCGAGACAACGAGCAAGTCTTCTGGCGACGGTTCGATATCCACGGAATCTCGTTCAAAACCCATTTTTGACCAGCGTATTATGGCTTAAACCACTTGTTCTACACCACAGCAACCCTAGCAACACCAACCTCACATGCTTAGACCACCGAAAAACAAGGACATTATGAACTTGCATCATGCAACACACCATTGCAACATTTTATCTATAATATTCATTCTAGAATTCAATTTAATGAATTCGGTATTGAAATAATTGATTTATGATTATATTGAAATTTTTATTGTTAGCAATTTTTTTTTTTTTTAAATACCACATATAACTTTTTATTAAACCTTGAGGGAACTACATATATCCCTCATAATTGGGAATAAAAAATATCTATTTACTGGAATATTATATTATTTAATATTCAATTACCTAGCATGTTTCTATATATACCAGCCTAGATCCATCTAACTCTAGATCTATCATGGGCCGAGAGGGATCAAATACCTCAAGGTGCAAACCTTTCCTCAATTTCTATACTCCAAAATTTGTTTTTCATGTAGACGGATTTTTAATTGATTATTTATACATTTATTAATTTTTTTCTATGAGCCCACATTATTTAAATGTTTTGTATAGCTATTTATTTATTTTTTCAATTTTTTTTTTCTAATTTTTTTTTTTTTTAAATTTTGGTGACAGCAAAGTGCAAACATTTCCTCAAATTCTATGTTCTTTAAATTTTTTCATTTTTTATTTTTATTTTATTTTGGACTACTTAAGAAAAATTTCAACTTTTATGAGAGACCACTTAAACATCATATTGGGCTGTAAAATGCAATTTTTTTTATGAGCACACATTATTTAAATATTTTTATAGTTATTGAATTTTCTTGATTTTTATATTTTTTTAAATATTTTATTTTGACCTAGAAGAGGAAAATTTCAACTTTGATGATAGGTTCCTTACACATAGTATTGAGTTGTAGAATGCAACACTCACCTACTATTTTTTTTTTTATGAGCCCACATTATTTAAATTTTTTGTATAGTTATTTAATTTTTTTATTTTTAGATTTTTTATTTTTTATTTCTTGTGAGACATGAGAAAAATTTCAACTTTAATAACAAAAAAACACCCTTACACATTATACTTTGTTGTAGAATAAGCTTCTTGATTAAATAAAATTGACATAAAATTATTTTATTTAAATTAAACATTTAAAAATATTATATTTATTTTTTATATTGAAATAATATATCAAGTTTCAATTAAAAATTAAGAAACTGTAAATCGTTGATGAATAAATCACACATCTCCATCATCCCTAATAGCATAATATTAAAATATTTTCATTATAAGTAAATGTATCCATTTAGTCACTATATAAATATATATATGGAATGGTTTATTTGATGTCGATAATATTTTTTTTAAATATTTTTTTATTATTAATATTGTATGTTAAATGTTGTTCGTAGTTTCATATTGACTATGGATGGAATTATACAATCATACTAAGAAGTAAAATGCTCTTATTTATAGGAACATGAATTTTTTAATATTTAGTTGAATTATCCCCTTTATAAAACGTTTATATAAATTATTTTATTTAAGTGGAACATTAAAATATTCCATATATGCTTGATATTATTTTTTAATCACTTTATATATGAATATATATATGAAATGGTTTATTTGATATAGATATTATTTTTTTTAATATTTTTTATTATTAATATTGTAGGTTAAATGTCGTTTGTAGTTTCATATTGACTATGGATAGAATTATACAATCATACTAAGAAGTAAAATGCTCGAATATGATTTTTTTAATATTTAGTGAATTATCTTTCTTTATAAAAAGTTTATATTAATTATTTTATTTAAGTGGGACACTAAAATATTCCATATATGCTTGATATTATTTTTTTTCTTTTCTTATTAGTTATTTTTAAAATATCTTCCTTATATTAGAATATAGATAATCACCTTTAACCATTATTATTTGATATGTCATATTATTGTGTCCAAAGATACTTTAGGGCTTAATATGGAGGAGATTTCTTTACATAATATTTATATTAACAAACATAATAACAATAATATTAATAACTAGTCTACATCTATTTTAATTTCAGATAGAGATCAAATCTTTGAAAGTGTATCTCAAAAGATGATATTTGATTCCTTTAAAAGTTTGATATATTTATAAATAAGATAGATTGAGACTAATTTAATTATTATTTTTTGAATTTAAAGTTTTATTTTTATTTTCTAATTTGATATATTCAAAATTTTTAACCTTATAACATCTTAAAACATCTTTTCCATATTAAATTATACAATTATTTTAGAGTAAATAATAATTCACTCAATTATATCAACCATTACATATATAATTCATCAAATTAACAAAAATTAAAGAATTCATCAAATTAACGAAAGTTAAAATGTAAACGAAGAAAATTATTAAAGAGAAGATTGAACAAGTTTATATCAATCACTCAAGACTTCAAATTTACAAAGCATCAAAATAATTGAAAATAATGCGGAGCAAATCTAAACTCTTTTTTTTTTGGGAGTAGCCAAAGAGTGTATAGCATCATTTTTCTTTCATAGTACCACTTCACGGATATCATTGCAAAGAGATGTTCATATCATTTTTTAAAATTCCTAAAAGGCCATGTGTTCATATCCCTGAATAGTAGCAAACACAAAATGACAACAAGATATCACGCAGAGTATCAAATCCTTAAAATTTCACTATAGACTATCATATAGATGTTTCATAGATATTAAATACATTACTTTTTTATAATAATTTTAAAATTTAAAAAAAAATTTATCTTAATTTTTTATTTTTAAAATTTTAATGATAAATTTTAAAGATAGTAGCAATGTTCTTTACCATGTGAATGAATAATCTCCTCCCTTCATTTTGTCTTGGAAGATGAATTTCAATGTAATTGTTGACAAAGTGAGGGCTGGTACTTGAGTGGTGTAGACATGACATGTTTAGAATGTAGCCCATGGGAAAGATTTAGTAATGGAGATAGTACTCAATAAGCAACACCATGCAGCACCATCATAACGATACGATGTTGCTTCTATTTCTATTTCTAAAATTGTGAATGTTATTATATATTTCACCATTAAATTGTTTGACTGCTAGTGAACTTAACCATGAAGAGATATAAGATTATTTGAATAACTCAATTTCATAATTATTGATGTTTCTCATTTGAATATGAGGTATTGTGGCTCATTTGGAATTTCATTGGGAGGGATCTTTGTAAGACATGTTCGAGATGATTGATCGCTCCCATTTGCATCTACTTCGACAAATACACCCTATAAATGTTTTCTAATGGGAGACCAAATGGGAGGGATCATAACATGAATCATGTTATAAATATGATGTTTGTCTTTGTTGAACGTTTTTATGAAAAGTGAAATTATTTTGAATAGTGGCCAAATAATATATATATATATATATATATATATATATATATATATATATGAAAGGAGAAAAATACAAAATTTAAATATAATTATTTATATTTGTGTGAATATTATGATAATATCTTTTCTATGCTATTCTTTGTATTTTAGATAACTAAAAAAAATAAAAAGCTATCTGACTCATAGATAGTTACATTATTCAAATTGATAAGAATTTAAACATGCTTATTTATTCTTTTCTTTTTTTTCTTGAAGAAATATTTATATTATATCACTTTTGAATTATAAAAATTAAATGGATATGATGGACTTTTATGCTTACTTACTATGTAAGTAAAGTTGATAATATAAAATAGAATTGAAATACAAATTGATATTGAAATTGGAATTGAAGTTAAAAGTGAAAGTGAAAGTGAAATAAAAATTAGAATATAAATGAAGTAGAAATTGACGTGTACATTTTGATTCATTGATTTAAGTGTACATCCATTGATTTCATTATATGTTTCAAATTAATGCATTATACATTGTATATAAATAGAATTTAAATTTGACATTGAACAAAAATTGATATAGAAATAAAAATGGAAATGGAAAATGAAAATGAAATTGACCCACAAATTGAAATGTAAACTGACATTGAAATTGAAATTGAAATTAACATAGAAATTGACATCTACATTTATATCAAATGAATTCATTTTGGTGTACATATTTTATCATTTACTACCGATGCACACTAAAATCAAGATATTAGAAATAGTAATAGAATAGAAATAGAAATGGAAATTGAGAAGAAATTGAAATTAATCAGTACATTGAAATCAATATCTTAGTTATTCACATATACATTGAATCAACCATTCTAGACACATTGAAGTGAGTGTATATGCATTTTTTTCAATGTAGATTTTTCAATATTCAACATTTTCACTTTGTTTCTATTCAACTTACTCCTCATGTAACTCTTGAAATATACTTTGAATCATACTATATAATGGAGCTAAGTAAATTTAAAAAGTAAATTTAAAATGATCAAAATTGACTCTCAAACATACACATGGAAATGATTTTGAACATGGAAAAATTCGGTAACTATACTAAAATTTTAAGAAGATCCACTAACATTGATCATTCTCAATAACATTCCCTATTCATTCCACTGACTAAGAAGAGTGTTTAAATTTTATACGATAAGATTAATTATACATATACAGAATGTTTAACATTTATAAATTGTGTTATTGTAATAAAAAATAAAATGATAGTGTGACATTGATACTTGTTCATTCTTTCAACCAACTAAGAGAAGTGAAGAAATTTGAAATGGTTTTTTGGTAATCTGCAAAATTTGTGTGAGTTCTCCACACATTTAGCTTTATAGAAAACATATGGATCGAAATATTTACACCTTACTAAGTGAACAAACTATATTAGATGAAGAAATTATCCTTAGTTATGAGACATTAATGGTATATTAGTACATATGGGTCAAAATATTTACACCCTACTAAATAAAGAAACTAACCTTAGTTATGAGACATTAATGATATAACTGCAACTAATCAAGATTATTCTATGTAGTGATTCTAACCCTAATGTAATTGATCTACAAGAGAACCTTATTTCCAATAAAAAATACAAAAGAAAATCTTAATATATTTTGATGAATTTATTTGGTACTAAGGTAATCAAGTTCTATTGATGTCAAGATTTAATAATTTACAAAGGTCTAATTAAATGGAAAAATTCTAACTAGATGACTTCTATCCATGTGTTGGGTCTTATTTTCATAGATTATTAGATTTAAAATATCTTTATATATAACCAAATTGTAAATTTTGGGGTTCAAAATGACTAGATATTCGTTAAGCCTTATCCCTAACCTTAAACTTTGTCATTCATAAAATATCCATTAAGGAAAATTTTAGTAGCCAAAAGTACTTGTTTTATTGACAAAAATAAATTTTATCTTTTCCAAATGGACTTAAATCTTGAATTAAATCTCCTATCACAAGAGAAAAATATTGATGACCTCTATTATAATTTTACAACAACCCTCTCTACTTCCATTAAAAAATTATCTATTGAGGTGATAAGAAAAATGAATAATAGGATATCCAACCCTTTATATGAGAACATCTTTAGAATTTCTAGAAACATCAATAGATAATATTGTAATGAGTTCTTAGAATTGAATAAGATAAAAAGATAAAAAACCCTAATTAAAAGGAAAAATGATGCAATACATTAATAGACACTAAGAAAATATTATCTTATCAAAGACGGACCCTATCATATTTTGGAGGAAAAATTTCACTCTTAAAACTAAAGAGGCAAATGCATTTTTTTAAATAAATGGATCTGTTAAGACACAAATATCTATAAATATCTTATGTCTATCGACAATATTCCAAGTTTGATATATAGGATAAAGTGCTTCTCGTAGAATGCAAATTCTTTTTGCGGTTAAGCTACTCACAAAAGGAAATCTAATGATATTTAAGGCTACAAAAATAAAATCTTTAAAACTAGAGGACCTATTCTCATCCCTCATATACACAAACCTTTCTATTTAGTAGTTAATTAAGGGTTCTTTAAACCCTGGAGTCAAAACCACATTGTCGATATATTTAAATTATGGGTAAAAGTAATTCCTATAATTATAGGATCATTATGATTAATACCATCTTTTCGAATAGTTGTGAAAGTATTTATGAAAAGGGAAGGCATTTGTAATATATAGGAACATTAAAATTATTATTTGTTATTAATATTTTTCTAACTCCTTCTCTCCTGGTATCAATGAACGTCTCCCCTATCCCTTCTTATGACTCTCGATGCATCCCTAATCCCATAGTTTTCAGATATCCAATTGTATGGAGGTCGTCGGGGGAGGAGACCTAAGATCATACATTCACCAAGGCCAAGCAATGACGATTGTAGCCTCTGACCCATATCCTCCTAACCTCGCTACACAAAAATCCAAGAAAAACTCTCAAAGTGACAAAATAGTGGACAATGTCACGTAGGAATCCCAGGTGCACCCGGAGCCAGAGCAAAGGAGCATTGGGGTCTGCAAAGCTAAATTCGAAAATATCCCCAAAATTGACATTCCCATGAAAAGGATAAATAAAAACATTCAATACATGCATGATCATGCACTGATTTGAAATTTTATCGCAGTTTGAGCAGCAGAAAAATGCTGATGCACTAGATTTCCCTGAGATGGAAACCCAAAGAACACTATGACGTTAGACTTGGCTTTAGGGGCTTCTTCATGGTGATTTATACCCATCAAGATGACCTCAAATCTATCCCAGAAGGAGGAGCCTATTACATTAACCTCCTACGTCTCTATATCAAGTAGTGGACACTGGGTTTCACCTTAGAAAAGGAGGAATTGTCCTTAGCGCTAGTGTGGGTAATGCTCTACTCTATCCCCTAAGAATACTTGGACCATGACACCCTTCGGGACATTGGTAATAGTTTGGGGAAGTTATTTTGCCTCTCACAACATACCTGCCAAAGGTTTTATTTTTATTATGCAAGAATGTGTGTCTACATGGATATTTATGGCTTTCTCCCAGTAGTCATTGCCCTAGAATCCGAGGAAAATAATTGTTTGCAAATGTTGGATTATGGTTACATTACCTTTAGATCTAGGAAGTTCCATCAGCATGAAAATGTGTTCAGGGATTGTAACCTCAAAGAAAATGTTACACCATTTTTTGGTCATCCAACCTATTATTATTAGATGAACCCAAGTACACCATGTAAGACCAATTTCACCCTAAGTAAAATTTCTTTCATTATGTGAAATAATTTAGTAAAACGCAGTTATTAAGTTGTTTATGGTCTAAATAGGAAACCCCAAAAGGAAATAGTAAGAAAATCTATATTTGTTTATATTTCTTGGTCATATTTAACCCAAAACAAGGAAATCAATTAATTAAATCCTTATTTATTCGATTATTTCCTAGGAATAGGTTATTTAAATCCTTATTTAAATAATATTCCTAGTTAAATTTGACTAAATCATTTATAAATAATTAAATAAATCATTATTTATTTAATTATATTTCCACCATTTCCCTAAAATAATAAATAAATCATTTATTTATTTATTATTTATAAATAAAGGAATTGACCCAAGTCAAAAATCATTTTCCCTCCAACAAATATAATAAAATATTCCTAAAGGGTGGTTCTAGAATTTGATTAATAATATTTTATTCATGCACCAAGTTCTAGACCGCCCTAATATTTTGTTATAATAGAACGGTTTTCCCCATTCATTAGTCAACTTTTTGCATTAGATCACTCTAGATCTATACTATTGGTCACATTCTCCATTTTTTCCTTGTGAGCACCCTTTGAGTTCTATGACTATCTAGGTTTTCTACACCAACAAGAGAGAGAGAAATTTTAGATCTGAAATGTTGAGGACTTTCAAGAACCCATCTCATTGAGGAGAATCGGAAACACCTTTCTTGTTTTCCTCTTAGGTGCCCCCTTTTAATATAAAAAATTCTTTCAAATACATTATTATTGTCTTGTCTACTGGATTCATGGAGCCACATTTTATTTTTAATGCTTAATGTGTTTTATGCTTAGACCTGGATTTGTGCAGCATTGTTTGGATTGACTAACTGTAGACTTAAAGATATTGGCAGCCATAATCGATGTTAGGTCTATTTTTTATGTGTAGCTAAAGTGGTATTTTTCCGATGAAAGGTTCATACTAATAATTGGCGACTCCACACAGGTTTTCTTTTGTGACTGCTATCGTTTTATATCTTACTGCATATCCAGCTATTTCAGACCCTAGGGTTTCTCTTCAGTTTTCTGTTTTTCCTATTTTTATGGTGATTTTCACCTCTAAATCCCTCAAACATTAAAATTTTTAACTTTCGTGTGTTTCTGGCCCTATTGCACAGGTGAGAGGCATCAGCTGCAGCTAAGACGACAACTTTTTCTGAAATCTGCCGCCGAGAGACCCAGATCTGCAGGTCGCACTTATCGGCCCAAAAAATGTGACCTAGACTGGAGGGCACACTTTTTTGCCCCAAACCTGCGACCTGGACTGAAAACAGGTCAGAACCTGTGACCTGCACTTTTTTCTGCAATTTTCCAGCAACTTTTCTGGGTTTGTCTGAAGCTTCTGTCAGGGTTTTCTAGCCTCCGTCTCTGCCCGTTTAGACCTATTTCTGATCTGTTTCACTCAACTAAGTGGGAATCTTGCCCCGTAGGGCTTTAGTACCCTCCAATTTTTGTGGGCGAGTTTTAGCTGTTTTTGACGTCTGCATCTTCAGAGTTTCAGCCTTCTTTTTAGATCTGATACCTAATTTTCAGATCCCTCTAGATCAGCTCTTCTCCCTTTCAAATTACCTCATATAGTTTTGTTTGGGTTCACCTCGAGGGCCACCTCCTTGTCCCTTCTACCTCTAGCTGATTCTTACCTTTGTAGCAGCAACCTTGCCTCTACCTCTTTGTTGTCTTCTGCACCTCTTTTCAGTAGATTTCTCCTTTAGATCCCTGTCCCTCCCGACCTGAGATATATTTGCCTCTTTTCAGCGTGTTTTGATTAGATTTTTCCCTCTTCTAGACTAGTTTTGACAGACCTCCCTTCTTGGGTTAGATTGATGCATTGTTAGCTGTTAATTTTCTATTATTTCAGTCTTATTTACTATTTTCTACAGATTTATTTTCAGTTACAAACACACTTTTTCTTTTACTATCTAAACGTCTAGGTTTAAAAATTAAAATTAACACACGCCACACACTGACCCTAAGTGAAGAAGAGCTTGGTTAACACCGCCTGGCAAAGACTTTAAAATCGATTGACACTCCACCTCTCTGCCCTTGTTTCGACATTAACCTCACTTGATTTTGCACCTCCCTACCCTTGTCATTTTTTCTTCTTCCCGTCATCATTGTGCGTCCAAGGTGTTTATCCCGGAGACTTTTTAGCCTTCACCCTTAGTTTCCGGTTGGTTGACTTCCTCCTTCCCATCGTCATCGAGCAAGTCCTCCCCCGAGTCCACACGCCGACTCTTATTCTGATTGTTCGGGTTCTCCCCCTACCCCTGGTTCTCTCCCTGTTACCTTCACCCTCGCTAGTTGAGGGCCTAGTGCTAGCAGCAACCCCAGTTCTACTGCTGGGTCCGTTTCCAGTGGAACCACTACGGGAGCTACCTCGACTGTCCCTTTTCTCCCTTATATGGCCGGTCTCAGTCTCCCTGATTTCAATCAGTTGATCAATGATCCTATCCGCCATGATGTTAGTTGGCCTGCTATGCCAACCAATCTCCCCTCCGACATTCCCAAGTTCGAAGGCCTTGCTAGTGAAGATCCCTCCAACCATACCTGATATTTCCATATGTGGTGTTCATCTAATTCCATTACTGATGACTCCATCCGTCTTAGATTGTTCCAACGCACGCTTACCGGTGAAGCTTCTAAATGGTATGTTGATCAGGCCGCCTCTTCCCATACCACCTTTGTGACCATTTCCCAAGCCTTTTTATCTTATTTCCAGCTCCCTCTCTGATATGACACTGGTACAGAACTCTTGACTTCTTTCCGGCAATCCTCTTTGACCCTCCTTTCTGCTCATGTCCAAGAATGGCGAAGAAGAAGGAGCTTATGTAGAGCTCCCACCTTTGAAGATCGGGTCTATATGGATTGGTTCCTTCGCTCTCTCTTACCTCCCATCGACAAAGATGTCACATCCGAGTTCCCTCAAACCGAAGAAGCCACCCTCCAAACAGCCTTGAAATATGACCTTATTTATGCTCAATCTGGTTATGTTTATACTGTCCTTCCTGGCCTCCCCAAACCCGGTGGCGCTAACACCCCGGGGGCATCTTACTCTACCGAAGGTATTGTTGGAGCTCTTTCACATACCACTACTCAACCTCTTATGGGCTATGGTTTCCCTCCAAGAGGGGCCAACACCTCCAACACTTCTCCCTCTAGGTAGCATGTATCCAGGATACAACACGCCTCCTCCTTTTTCCCACCCTCCTGCTTACCTCAATGGTGCCCCTCCTAAACCTTATCCTTACCCACAGCCTAGTGTCCCAGCTCCTCCATCATTTGGACCTCTCCCTCCCTTGCCTTCTCAACCCCAACAGCTGCACTTACTAACCCCTCCAGGGAAAGTCTTTGCGTAGCAGGGCACGACTAACTCTCGTCCTTCTCAAAGAAAGAGGAAAGGCAATCAATCTGCCTCTGGTAATCGTGGACCCCATCATCCAAGTATTGATTATAACACTGCTAACCAGCCACAGGGCTCTCATCCCAAGCCAGAGAGGCCTCTTCGCAACAATAAACCTTGTTCGTGTCGCGGTGTTTATCGTAATTACACTCACGATTGTCCCCTATTACCATAGATGCGACAGATGTGGGTGTCTCGGGCCACAATGCGGGGACAAAATTCCTCCCCTACTGTCCCTCCCCATCTGGATACTTCTCAACCCACTGTGTTTACTGATCCTTTCCCTCAACAAGGATTCATGGCCACTCAACCTCCTCATGCTCCTGTAACCACTGAACCTTCCCTTTCTAGTTCCTCTGATTACCAGATTCTCATGATGGCCTCCGACCAACCTCTCACTGTCGGCCTTAACCTTTAAACTCGGTTTCGTCAGTACTCCACGCCTTACACTCCGTCTGTCCCCGAGTCCCCATCTTCAGGTCCTACAGAGCCTCTGTCGACACCCAATTGTGCCTTTCACATCCCTCTGCCTGAAGCTGAGGTTCATACCAAGATTCCTAAGGGCCCATTACGCCGAAATACTACCTCTGGTCAGGCTGCCCATTCATATAGCATAGTATATGATCTGGCACAATATCCTGCTGCCATTTCAACATTGGAACTCCTCCGGTCATGTCCTTCTCAAAATAAGGCTCTATTATCTTCCATGGGTGCTATAGATCCTACTGATGATCAATTGATTGTTTTCGATGCCCGTCAATCAGACCATCCCCCCCTTCCTGCTTCTGTTGCTTTCCAAATCCCAGTCAAGATCTGAAATGCCAACATCGCTCGGTGTATTATTGATGAGGGGGCATCTACCTGTGTGATGTCTACTTCGGTTTGGAAACAACTCGGATCTCCTGAGCTGGCCCCTTCCATAATCACCTTTTGTGCGTGGGAATTCCAGGCCTCCCAGCCCATTGGCCTATTCTGTAACTTATCACCCTTGCGGGCAAGACTGTTTGTGTCGACGTTGAAGTTATCGACGCCCCTCTTGACTATAACATTATTTTGGGGCATAGTTACACCTATGCCATGTCTGCCGTCCCATCCGTAGTCCACCGCAAGATGTTTTTCCCTCATAATGGAAATATTGTCACCATCGACCAGTTGACATATCATGAACCAAAATCTCAGACCTCCCCTGAGTCCACCATCTCTGTTGTCACCAATAAGCAAACTGTTGATTCTTTGACCAGTGTTTCCCCTGGCATCTACAAAGACTCCTCCTTGCTTGGAACCTTCCTGGGTCCTCCCCCTCCTCCTGTCTCTGATCCCAACTTAGCGAATGTTTTCATGATGCACTCTTCTCAGGCTGACCTTCCACAGCTTGCTTTGGCTATTCAGCAACCTCAATCTCGCCCGCCGCAACCTACTCCTAGCCTTTAGCCTCAGCTGACCGAACCTCTTCTTTCTGGACCTTCCAATCCACCTAGCACTCCAGAACCTCCCTACCCTCCTGAGTCAGTTCCCCCAGGTATCCACCATATGGGAGCCATCCCTCCTGGTTATTACCCCACCGGTCAAATACCTTTCCTTGCTCCCCCTCTCAGATTCTATTCGATTCCCATCATGGTCACCTTTTCCCTCCCTAATTTGACCTTGGGAATACCAGTATGGTATCTTACTCCTCCAGCCGAGACCCCACCTGGCCACCCCAAACCATACCTTGCTGTGACACCGGTTCAACCGATTCCCTTCGCTCCTTTCATCACTACGGTGCCCCTAGCCCCTCCGCAAGACCATCCTCATGCTGTGACAACTACAGGAAATAAAATAAAAGCTTGCAAGGGGGCATCCAAAGACAAGGCCATCGCACCCGACCCTACCCCTCCTCCACCCGCCAAGCCTTGTGCCTTGTGTGATGGTGTCGGTCATGCCACCCATACTTGTCCTGAGTTGCCCCGTATCCAACCCATGGTTAAGGTCGCATTCCCTGAATCTACGGTCCCTAAAACCTTTGTTTCTTCCTCATTCGCAGCCAAGAACCCAAAGACTCTTTGCACCAACAAACCCTGTGCTCTTTGTGGTGTCCATGGCCATTATTCTCACCATTGTACTCACCTCATGAATTACCGAGCCTCTTTAGAGGTCATTCGCAAGTACGATGTTGAACAAAATCAATCTGCCTCTCCCATCCTTGCTCAGTATGCGTCAGGCTTACTTGAGGATCCCCCTGCTACCATTGACATTCCTCCCCATGATGTTGAGATGTCAAAACCTGTTGCCCTCCTCCTATACCTATCATCATCCGCACGAACCTTGGAGTACATTCCCTCTGAATCCACTCCGTCTATTTTTCTTGATTCCCCTTCAACAACATTCTTGGGATCTACATGCTTTGACCATCTTTTTACTTGTTTTTCTTTCATCCCCCGTGACGATCCGTACATGCGCCTTTCTTCCCATGTTGATGATTTAGGTAGCTTTGCAGTGTCATGTGGTTTCCTCGACCTTTCCCTTTCCTCCCATAAACAGGATGATACCATTCATATCTATGATGTCCTTTGCAGCATGAGCTCTCGCTTTTCCTCCCATAGTTCTCATTCATCACCCTCCAGTCGATCTATGAGTCCTAGCCATCCTACCCAGACTAATCCCTCCCATATTTGTCGTTTGATGTCTACCCTATACTCACGCTACCATCACTATTCTCCTTCCTCCCATTTCTTGTCTTGTGACACTATTCTACTGGACCTCTAGTCCACACATTATATTGGCTATGCCGATCGGGCTAGTCGCTATTCCCGGAATCTCGCCTCGGCCGCATGGGCCATCTTTACCTCCTTGCATACCCTCGTTCTTTCGAATGGGGTCTGAATTGGTAATGCCACCAATAATGGTCTCTTAGCTGATGCCCTCTCTCATCGTATCCTCCATCTGCACGTTCATTTAGATTCCCTACTTCTTGTCTTACAACTCAATGGTGTCTATCGTGTGCATAACCCTGTCCTGTTTAGACAATATTTACGAGTGAAACTTTTGATACATGACTTTAGATTCATTACTTTCAACCATGTACCTAGAAGTCAAAATCACTACGTAGATAGAATTGCAAATCATGTTCTAGACTAGCATTTATCACACACAAGACAATAAAATTTCAAACCATCAACACAATGCATATACATAATATATATCATATAACATGTTTTTAGGGTCTACCTACTCTGAAACATATGACATGCCCATAGCATGTTACAAAAAACAAAACTCAAAAACTGGGGGGCACCACTTTCCCCTACATACACACTGGGGGGCACCACCTGCCCTACATCTAATCACTCTCTAGAGGATCCCAAGCCAATGGCTCTGCTCCCGCATCTCGTATATCACACATAGTCTAACCAGCCATCGCCATGTGTCGCATGATACCTCGCCATTCTGAGGGTAGCCCAATACATAACTCTATGTACTGGTCGTCTAAATCCTGCCAACCCCACTTCGACACACCGGTCAGTAGCCCCTCACATCTATGATGAATGTATTCCAAAAGAGTGGCCATATCCTTGTACTGTGCCATCCTCAATTCACTAGCACCTGTAGTTCTGACTGCTGTAGGTCGTCCCATATATCCGATCAGTTTCACTGGAGCTATATCTGTATTCCAAAAATTATAAGGATCAGTACCATAAACACTATTCACAAAATTTAACATGCACATAACAGATTAGTTACTTTTCACTTACCATCAGGCCCCCATACTCGACCAGGCGAAAGTGCCAAGTCCGGATCTCCCCAATAACTCATCCCACTATAGGGATAGTCATCTATGTACAATGGTATCTGATCCAAATGGGCAAAGAACTTTGGTCGAAACACCCATCCGACCGACCCTCCCCCTCCTCTACACAGTAGTCATCCCCACTGACACATCCTGGGTTCTCTCGGACCCCCATCAGGTAGTTGTACACGAGGTCACAAGGTCGAGATCTTCTCAAAAAAGAAGGAGTACAATGCAGTCCCATAAGCACAATCATGGTTCAATTTCCACTTACACAACGACAAATGTTGTTTTAATGACACTAAAATCATCTGGGACCACCCATAGTAGGTCCCACTCAACACACTCTCTGCAATCATCATCTGACCTCAAGTGATGTGATGGAGCGCCTGGCTACCAAAGATCTGCAACACTCCTGCCGCCACTGTCCGGGCCTCCAACCTTTCTAGATCCCCAATCGATATCCGAGTCCCTTTGACTTGGACACCTGGTCGAAAATTTCACTCTACGAACTCCATGATGTTACGCCCCTGTGGTAACACTGGCTGTGTATTTCCCACCATCCCTAATGGTGGGAGACCAGTTAGGAAATACAAATCCTAGACTGTCAGCTCAATCCTGTGGCCCTGCACTATAAAAAACTCATGGTCTGGATCCCAATAACTGACAATCCGGGCCAACAAGGTCTCCCTAGCCCTCATCAAAGGGTTTTCCAAATATTTCATAACCCCAAACCTGGCCAATTCACGACGGACACCCAGATCCACTTGGATTTCCTTCCGTAATGTCCCTACGTCTCTCTCTCTCCACTTGATCCGTATATATGCCATATCTGCACAAAACCATCATCTTTTTCAGTCTACAGATAAGTAAAACTGCATTCAATTACTGAAAAACTGAATCTCAGCCCACAACAGCACTAAACCCACCTCCATCTGACATGTCGCAATTTTTGGCCAAATCTTGGGACAGGTCGCACTTTTTAAGCCCAAACCTGTGTCCTAGGTCACAGGTTTTGCCCAAAAAAGTGCGACCTGACCATAATGATGAGGTAGGGGTTGTTACTTAGATTTGGGATCCTAATCGAAACTTTTAATCCATCAAAAACAAAGAGTAGGATTAGGCCTCTTACCTGCAACAGACGGATCTCGATTCCAATGGTTGGTTTGCTCGCTATGATCACCGCAAGATTTAGGGCCTTCTCTCCTCTCCACATTCACCAAAGCTACACAAGCAAATGAATGAATTTGGAGGGAAAATGCCTTATTAGAAGAAAAACCCCTGCCTTTTATTTTGCCCGCTGCGACCAAACCGTAGCCCCGTTTGACACACCATCTGCACCGTTGGAAAGCTCTCACCGAGCACTCAAATGGGTATCTATTAGATTTTGAATTTTTCATATTTCACCAGGACACATTTTTTCCACGAAGGGTCTATTCACCTCTCTTCCAAATCAAATTTCCTCACTTACAACACTCGTACTTTGGGCACCACTTTGCTTCCTTACTTGTCCTTGTTCATGTTGATTTTTTTCATGAGATACGCTATTGTAATCATGTTTTTATGGTCCCCCAATGGACCTTTACTATGTGGTAGTACCATCGAGTTGCCCTTGTTTATAACATGCGAGTTGAGTCATCATCACAGTCATGGAGTCTATCTCGAGTCCCTTTGTATCCCGCTATAGTCCTCCATCCTTCATTGCTTGGTCCCTCTCTCATGTTGCACATTATGGCCTTCAGTACCATTGTCCCCTATCCCTCATGATATTGTGTCAGTCGCTGCCAAGCCATTCATGCCCTTCATGCTCTAACAAGGGCAGTCCTCCATCCACTACTCAGTATCACCCATTTCATCATCATCATTAGTGTCTGCCTGTTAGTCGCTCTACTATTTCTCTCATGCCTTAGTTGGGGATCCCTTATTGCCTCACTTATGGCGGACCTCCTTCTATCGACATCAGCACATTTACTCCAGAAGTCACGTTTAGAGGGCGGTGTACCTTGGTTTGAGCTCCTTTCAGCATGATCATGATCTGTATACTTGATAGTCCAGTGATGCAGCAGTATCTATTGGTGATTCCCAGGTGTGTGTGATATGTCTCAACCCTCATGAGGGGGTGGCCCTGCAGGTAGCCCCCCACAATCCTGGATGACTTCTTCATTTCAGCCTTTGATGCAGCTTCTTACATTTGATGATGCTAGCCTCAGCCGCTTGCAGCACCTTTTCGATTTGCATGTATCATTCAGATTTTGCGAGCCCTTCCCTGTTTATAGGGGGCATTTGGGTTGTATTTGTATCTCATGTACTAAAATATTATTGTATAAGTCCTGGCTGTTATTCTAGGCACAGAATGTATGTGGGATTCATCATTCTATTTTTTTGGCTCGTATTTTTGCCAGCATGTAATTTATAGTTTGGTTCCTTGTTTACTGGACATACTATTCTTTTGTACTTTGTCTCGGCAGGCATAGCTATGCCTCCCCCACTGCCTTTAGCACAGGTACCACCTCATAAACTAGATACTTGTTGCGCCTGTATGTCTTGTCTCCTCAGGGTCTAGTCCTTTAGCACATTAGACTACCTTACATTTCTCTCTCTGACTTCCCTCTTGATGTCTAGTGATTGAGTTCTTACAACGTACTTCGTTCATACGATTTGCTCCTAATACTCGTACGCTGAGGGGAAATCTGTTACACCACTTTTTGGTCATCCAACCTATTATTATTAGATCAACCCAAGTACACCATGTAAGACCAATTTTACCCTAAGTAAAATTGCTTTCACTATGTGAAATAACTTAGTAAAACACCTTTATTAAGTTGTTTATGGTCTAAACAGGAAACCCCAAAAGGAAATAATAAAAAAATCTATATTTGTTGATATTTCCTGGTCATATTTAACCCAAAACAAGGAAATCAATTAAATAAATCCTTATTTATTCAATTATTTCCTAGGAATAAGTTATTTAAATCCTTATTTAAATAATATTCCTAGTTAAATTTGACTAAATCATTTATAAATAATTAAATAAATCATTATTTATTTAATTATATTTCCACCATTTCCCTAAAATAATAAATAAATCATTTATTTATTTATTATTTATAAATAAAGGAATTGACCCAAGTCAAAAATCCTTTTCCCTCCAACAAATATAATAAAATATTCCTAAAGGGTGGTTCTAGAATTTGATTAATAATATTTTATTCATGCACCAAGTTCTAGACCACCCTAATATTTTGTTATAAATAGAAAGGTTTTCCACATTCATTAGTCACCTTTTTGCATTAGATCACTCTAGATCTATACTCTTGGTCACATTCTCCATTTTTGCCTTGTGAGCTCCCTTTGAGTTCTATGTTTGCCTGGGTTTTCTACACCAACAAGAGAGAGAAATTTTAGATCTAAAATGCTGAGGACTTTCAACAACCCATCCCATTGAGGAGAATCGGAAACACCTTTCTTGTTTTCCTCTCAGGTGCCCCCTATTAATATAAAAAATTCTTTCAAATACATTGTTCGTGTCTTGTCTACTGGATGCATGGAGCCACATTTTATTTTTACTGCTTAATGTCTTTTATGCTTAGATCTGGATTTTTGCAGCATTGTTTGGATTGACTAACTGTAGACTTAAAGATATTGGCATCCATAATCGATGTTAGGGCTATTTTTTATGCATAGCTAAAGTGGTATTTTTCCGACGAAAGATTCATACTAACAGAAACCATGTCAATAGCCACCAACCCTAGTCAACAAGATGGAGAAGTTTGCATAAATATCCCCACCAAGTGGGGACACACAAAGAAAAAGGGTCAATCCTCTCAACCCAAGCATCGAACATCTAGGAATAGTTTTGAAGTATTATAGTATGTGTTGTAGGATACCCCAAATAGCCCAGAAGGACTAGTAGAAGTGTAACCTAGTACAATTCAATATGAGGCCATGCCACTTGACAAAGGAGAAGGGCTGACAACCACAAAAACCCTAGAAACAAAGGACCTGCTAACCCAAGAAGAATATGATACCATGGTTGAATATGATGATTTCACATACTTAGGGTGCTTGGACATGATCACAATGGAATATGCTTGTCACTAAAATTCGGCCAACACGATTATAGACAAGTAGATCCACCTGCTAGCAACAAATCTGTAGAATCAAAAATATAAAATGTAGCTAGGGGTGAAAACTATAAAAAATAAAGAATGAAAAAGAAGTGGAAAAGAGTTCAAGAATCCATTAATGAAGTCAACCCTCTAAATATTGGACATGTTCAACTGTAGGTCGGTGGAATCAGGGTGATACAGGAATATATCATATATATACTACTATCAACTATTCCTTTCACCATATATATAATCTTCTGGAACATAAGGGGATTGAAGAACCTCTCAAAGCACATAATTCTTCATAGAAACATCCAGTATGAAATTCTTACAATCTTTCTCATCCATCAAACTAAGTACTCGGACACAGATTTCACTTCAATCATCTGCAAGATATGGAGAGTAACCATAAGTATAGCAGTAGACACAAAAGGATATTTAGAAGGCTTAGGCATAACCTAGAACCCATCTGTCATATGTATGGAACCACTCTCATTGGACCCTATTTTTATTACTTATTCTTTCAAACTGCTTGGAACTGACATACATGGTTCCATCTCTAATGTCTATGGGCATCAAACCCATTCAGAAAATAAAGCCATGATAAAACACTTATCTTAATTAAGGTCTTAGTTGAACCCCTCCAAATGGATCATTGGAAGAAACTTTAACATCATCACCTCTCTCCAAGAAAATAATGGTGGAAGTAGACAGTTAGGTCATGAATCTAAAATGATAAGCACCTTCATTAACGAAACCAACATAGTTTACATCAAAACAAACAATGGAATTTACACTTCAATCAATAAGAGAGGGGGTGGGCTACCCAAATTTCTTCTCACCTCGATAGATTCCTAGTCTTAAAGGAACTCTTGGTCAATGGGAATGAGATCTACACAATAATAATTCCCTCCGTAGGCTTAGATCACTAGTCCATTTCCCTATCATGGAGAAACTTTGGAAAAAATTCAAATAATCCTTTTAGATTCGGTGCACTTACCCTAGCCTCATCTTCAATTTTGGGAGCTCATGGAAAGGGATGGGAAATGCTAAGGGGTATAAAACGTACATATTTGAACAAAAAATTTAGTAGGTCAAGATACTCATCAAAAATCATAATATATTGGAGTTTGGAAACATATTATAGGAAAAGGAGAAACTAGAAAATGATATGGCCTCCCTACAAAAAGAAATTATCCTCCATGTCCACTTTGAGGAAACTAATTCTCGCGAGGATTCCCTCCTAAATCAGCTAGAGGAACATTATAAATAAGAGGAGATATACTGGAAATAAAAGTATCAATTGCATTACCTTGAAGAGGGGCAGCACAATACCTTATTTAAAAAATATTCCATTCAATACAAAGCCAATAATCACATTTCCCCCCTCATAATATAATATGTTACAAAAATGGAAACTCAAGAGGACATAGAACCAGAAATCTTCAATTATTTCTCTACAATTATCTTGGAGCAAACAACATAACACACGGAAGCCATTAGCAAAATCATAGCGAACATCCCACATTTATTCATTATTTAGCAAAAAAAATCTCTCATAAGGTCAGTGATTGAATCTGAGGGCTTGGAATCCCTCACCAAGATGGTTGAAAACAAGGCCCCTAGCACAGACAACTTCACGTTCTCCTTCAAATGATGTTGTGAATTTCTAGGAAGTGAAACACATGAGATAATGGATGAATATAAAAGCTCCATATTCATTCTACATGCCTTCAACACCACCTTCCTTGACCTCATAGGAAAATAATATAATGTTTCATAACTAGGTAAATATAGGCCCATATCCCTATGCGATGTTATTTTAAAAAATCATTTTGAAAATTGTATCGAATAGGCACAAGCCTCTCCTTCCCCTCCTAATATCCCAAAAGAAATCGATCTATGTTGAATGTAGGAAAAATCTCTATGGAATTATACTCTCCCATGATACCATCCATTCTCTGAAAAGTATCATAAAACCTAGCATTTTGATCAAACTAGAGATGTCCAAGGAACTTGACAAACTAAGTTGGGAATACATGAAGAACATCCTAAAGGCCTTTGGCATTATTTCTCTTTAGATTTAATGGGTTTTGTATCTTATCACCACCCATTTTTTCTGCATCCTGGTCAATGATTCCCCCTCTAAAACCTTCCTTTGAATGAGGGGAATCCTAAAAGGAGAACCCCTCTCTTTGTTCCTCTTTATCCTCATGGTGGAAGGCCTTGGATGTTCCACCAAAACTGGCAATGCTAAAAGTTCCCTCAAGGGCCTCTCTAGTAACTTCAACTCAGCTCACACCCACCGACAATTCACTGATGATACTCTCCTCATGAGTCATCTCTCAGTTCACGATGCCAAGAATATAAAATACATCCTCAACCTCTTCTCTCTCGCATCTGACATGGAAATGAACCTTGAAAAATCCAAAATATTCTTCTTCAATACCCCTATCATCACTCAACATAATGTCTAATGCATCCTTGGCTTTTCTACAACCTTTCTCCCATTTAAATACTTGGGATCCCCCCTTATTAACTTTTCCATTAATTCTTCCTCCTAGTGTGATATCATTGATAAATTATCCTCTAAGTTGATTTTCTGGAAGAATTGTGCCCTTAACATCTCCAATGTGGATTCCCTCCTCAAGGATATCATCCAACATATTCACGTATAATTATTCTCTTTCCTTTCTAAACCAAAATGGGTCCTCAAGAGAATAAAGAATATCCAAAACACTTTATTCTCAGGAGCATCTGATATTAAGCACAAATGGCCTCTTGTCAAATGGGACTCTCTTTGTGTCTCAAAAACCCATGGTGGACTGGGGATATGGGACCCAGAAATGGTTTATAACATTGTGGGTGCTAAGATCAAGTGGAAATGGATCAAATATAAATAGGAGTCTTCATCCAATATTTAGCATTCTAAATATACTGATAATAGGCCCCTAAAATATTTGATTCATCTATCCCAGATCCCTATAATATTTCTAATCTAGAGCTTAACCAGTCAAGGTTGGAACTTTATCTACTCTCACCACTTCTGGGAGACTACATACAGACAATCAATTGATTTCTAGAATGACCTTTGGTAGCAATAACTAAGTCTGGCGACTCTCCTTCCCACCCCTCTCAATCAAGTTCAAGATCTCATCACGATTTGTATCACAGTTCAATAGTTTTGGAAAAATTTAAAAGAGATTGTTCACCATAAATGGGCGCTAAACCTTCTATGTCCAGTGGAAGAAAATAATAACAATTGTTCACTCCTCCAACAAGAACTACTAAGAAAAAAAATAGGTAAAAGTGATGGGAAGGATGTTTTTCGCTAGGGCTACATGAATTCATGATTTTTTTTTGTAAAGGAATCATACAACCTCTACTTGTTCCCTCATATCCTGTAGTTGGATCCCTCCAGGGATAACATTTGGAGTCTCAAAACATGATTATAAATCATAACTTTCTTATGGTTTCTTTCCAAGTGGCGTGTCCTCTCATGGGACATTATAATAAAAAAAAGTAATTCATGGGCCATCTAGGTGCACCTTATGCAAGTAAAAACTAGAGACTTTGGACCATATATTCTGCTCTTACCCCTAAAGCAACATACTTGGGCACAAGATGGAGCATGAATTTCTTAAGTATAACAAAGATCCAGGTTGCATTTCTTGCTCTTTCATGCAATGGAAAACATCACCCTTCAATGATCCCATATTAAAATGCATTTTTTTTGGCATGGGAAGTCTAGAATCGGTGCAACCACATGATCTTCAATCATTCTATCAT
Organism: Pinus albicaulis; assembly: GCA_034641835.2. Taxonomy (NCBI): domain Eukaryota; kingdom Viridiplantae; phylum Streptophyta; class Pinopsida; order Pinales; family Pinaceae; genus Pinus; species Pinus albicaulis. Next base: position 30,488 of record JAXQQM020085828.1, on the reverse strand, counting down.
TCTAACAGATCCACTAAAGAGCTCTGGCATCACTTCTACAAGCATCAAGAGGAATTAATAGCCATATCAAATTCGTGACCTCAACGTCATTGAGCCCCCCCATCCAAAAAATAAATCCTTGTATGGTGGAACCTCAAACAACACAAAATCAGCTTCATTTCCCAATGCTCTCAGTTGCTCGCTTCCTCTCCCTAATCCTAGAGCTTCATCCCCACCATCTCGAGTTGAATTTTGATAGAGATTCTCACAGAAATCTAGGAGAAACTAGTATTGGAGGGGTTTTTCAGCGGTAATGCGGGGAAAATCATTTTCATTTACAGGGGTCACATTGGTTTCAAAAGAAAGAACATTGAGAAGATGTAGGCCATGATAGAGGGCCTTCACTTTGCAAATCCAATGGCCTCTTCCCTCTAGTTGTTGAAGGAGACTCTGAAATCACCATCCAAATTTCCAGTCATGTCGTTAAAAAGTCTAGAGCTACCAAAAGAACCATTATATAGCACATGGAATTCTTTGTTCAATATCCTACACGTATCCTCTCCCAACAAGAAGCTACCATTTTCTCTCATTTCAATCTCAAATCCAACAACCTTGATGACTTCATCGCCAACAGAGGAATTAAAGACAACACTCCGATAGAGAATTGGCCTCAATCCTCCCAAATGATTGAAGATTGTATTCCTTAGTGTCTACACCTAGTGAAGTGACATCTACTCTCCCCATATTCGGGTGCTCATGGGACAATCAACACGAATCCCCATGCTCATTGTTAGTAGCCACCACCTAACAGTTGTCCTTCACCAAGTGGAATTCATGGCTTTTAGTTGAACTTGTTGGAAACAATGGAGCCTGTACCAAATTCCCCTACTTGCTTGCTCCTGCAATAAAAAGACAAATACCATGGACATTCTCTTCGCTAGGGATTATTATCCCTTGGTTATTCTCTCTAGTTCTCCATCTATCGCCTTCAATTTTGGCTCTACAAAATTGCCCTACTAGAACCCAATGATTAATTGTGACATGGGAAAAGGTCATCATCCTGGAAAAGGGAGGGGCCATGGGTGTCTCCCCACCACATTTGATGAAGCCATTGTTATAGTTAAGTTTTATTATGGCATCCCAGAGTCAATTAGGAGAGAGATTATTTCCATGAAGGAGTAAAAAATTAGCAACGATTGTCCAATGCTCTGGGCTCTCTAGAACCTCCTTGCCTTCCAGCTTAAGGGGAGATCCCAAGAGAAGCTGAAAGGCTATAGCTGGGTAGATGATCTCTCTACCCACTAGAGTCATTCCATATGCTCACTAAAATTTTGGTCCAAAGAAATCTCTATCGATTTTCCACTCTGCATACCATCCCCCTCTTAACTTGCTCCCTCTCCTTTGTACTCCCCTCCTGTTGGTCTCTTATCTCTTCCTATGACTAGCGCTCCCATGGACCCTTCCCCACCCTCCCTTTTTCCCATCCCTCCGATGGCCAATGCCCCTCCCCTCCCCCTCCTCACCCCATTCCCTATGGATGTTACATCCTAGAAGAGCTCGTTGCAGATTCTAGCAACATACAAGATGAAGGCAATGCTAAAGTTCAGTGTGGCTCCAATGTGGTGACCATGTAGTTCCAATGATGAAAATTTTAGCACTATGGTTTCAAGATGACTCTTAGGTTGGTAATCTTAGTATGGTCTATCTCAATGGAAATCTCACAACATTTTTCATTTTGGTTTGGCTGGAAATATGTGGCACAGAGCCTTAAGGCTTGCTGATGTTTTTTATCCCCTCACCGATTTTGGTCAATTAATGAAAATCACTGAAATGTTAGATTTTATGGTCAATTTTTTTTATCATTGTCAGTTTGAATGTGAGAATTCTGAGCTTTTGTTTCTCCTTCTTGGAGAATATCCTTTCAGTTAGTTCTTCAATTTCCTCACATAGAGGGAGAAAATGCACTCATGTACGTAAACTATGTACATTTTTGGTTGTTAATATTTTTCTTGGCAAAAAAAAGAAAATTCATAAATGCTATCAATTAAATCCATATTTCTATCTACTTTTAGATAAATTTGATATAAAATTGTTATGGAAACATTTCATTTACAATTAGAATTGAATTATTTTTATTTTTTTGTTTATATTTTTAAATATTATGTGCCACTTCAAGTTTAGCATGGAAGGAATTATGCACTTCCATTATGCAACACACCATCACAACATTTTATGTATAAGAATCATTTTAGAATTCAATTTACTTCATCTGGGTATTGAAATAATTTATTTATGATCTATATTGTAATATTTAATTTAGCAATTTTTTTAAAATGTCACCTGTAATTTTGTATTAAATATTGAGGGAATTACATATCTCCCTCATAATTGGAAATAAAAAATACCCATTTATTCGAGTAATATTTTTTTTTTATTCAATTAACTACCATGTTTCTTTCTATATATACCCACCTAGATCCATCTAACTCTAGATCTATCATGGGTAGAGAGGGATCAAATCCATCAAGGTGCAAACATTTCCTCAAATTCTACATTCCAAAAAGAAGGTTTTCATGTCAAGGGATTTTTAATTGTTTATTTATATAGTTATTTAACTTTTTTTAATGACCCAACATTATTTAAATATTTTGTATAGTTTTTTTTTTTTTTTTAGATTTATAATTTTTTTTATTTTGGCAGGCATGAGAAAAATTTGAACTTTGATGATAGACACCTTACACATCATACTAGGGTGTAGAATGTGCCTCTCAGCACAATAATTATTTTTTTTATGAACACACACTATTTAAATGTTTTGTTTAGTTATTTAAATTTTTTTAATTTTAGATATTTGAAATATTTTATCGGACACCCTGATAGATCTTATTGGATTGTAGAATGCACCTCTAGGCACAATAAATTTGACATAAAAGTATTTTTTAAATTATCCATTTCAAAATATTAAATTTATTTTTTATATTGAAATAATGTATAAAGTTTCAATTGAACATTAGGAAATTATACATCTTTCATGAATAAATTACACATCTCTGTTATCTCCAAGAGTGCAATATTAAAATATTTTCATTATAAGAAAATGTATATATTTAATCAATATATATATATATATATATATATATGAAACAGTATATTGGATATAGATAATAAATAATATATACATTAATAAGGATAATAACTAGTCTATATCTATTTTAATTTCAGATTTGGATCAAATATCTTAAAATGCATCTCAAAACATGAGATTTGATCTCTTTAGGGACTCGATAGATTCAGAGATAAGATAGACCTAGGCTACTTTAATTATTAATACTTAATTTTTATAATTTTTATTTCTTTTTAAATTGAACTTTTAATTTTTATTTTGTAATTTCATCAATTCAAAATGTTTAACTTTATAACACCTTTAAACATATTTTCTATACTGTATTATTGTTTTGTTCTCCAAAAAATACTAATTTACTAAATTATAACCACAATTACATATGTAAATCACCAAATTAACAAAAATTAAATAATTCATGAAATCAACTAAAATTAAAATGTAAGCCAAAGAAAATTATGAATGAGAAAATTGAACGAGTTTATATCAATCACTAAATACTACAAATTTACCAAGCATAAAAAATAATTGAGAATAATGTGCAACAAATCTAAAACTTTTTTTTAGGAGTAGCCAAGGACTGTATATTACAAGTACTATAATTCGTTTCTCATATTACCACTTCACAGATATCATTGGAAAAAGATGTTCATACCATTATTTAAAATTCTTAAAATTTCGTGGGTTCATATCACTGTAGAGTTTCAAACACAAAATGACTACAAGATATCGTGAAGAGTATGAAATCCTTAAAATATCACTATAGACTATCATATAGATGTTACATGGATATTAGATATGACAAGTATGGAAAATTGAAAAGAAATGAAGCTGAGGATTACTCTATTATGAGTTATTTAAATAAGATTACACTAGAGACATCAATATTAAATCATTGTGGTAAGACTGAACTAAAATTGGAGTAAGTGAAACTGAACCGTGACACTTAGATGGATGGTTTCGACACCTAGCAGGTGGCTGGAATTGGATTATCAAACACTCCCCCTTAATTACAACCACTTAAAAATTTAATTAAGATACATGTTGGTCTATGTCTCAGCTAGGCTTATAATTTAAAAAAAATTAACTTCAACTAGATATAGTTTTTTTCTTCTCTTCTTCCAGATCCTACAGCCTCTAAATTGTTTCAGATTTTTCTCTTTGTTGTTTCTTTCAAAACTCAGTTTATTCATTTGTTGGTTCAAGTCTTCTATTGTTTCAAGTTGTCTAAGCATGTCCTCGACTTATTCAAAAAATGACTTGTACGTGGGTTGTTGCTCCATATTATCTTTGGTAGTGCGATTCTCATCATCAATCTGCTGCAACATAAGATGAGAATAAAATTTTATCTCTTCAAAACTCCAATACCAGAAAATTAAATTGATGTGTTTGTCATGCATGTTTTCTTCAAAATTCATATCCAAAAATTTTGTGTAGACCTCATCTAGACATGGTGTTTCAAGCCATGTTGCAAAGAACATTAACTTTTCTTCATAATCACTGTGTTTACCTGTACAGTCGAAATCAAAGATAGAATAAAAAATATTTGTGTAACCACATTGTTTCAAGTCCTTCTTCTCTCCAGTGAGAGCTTTCTCATATTGTTCTTCCTTATCCTCTTGTATCTCTGTCTCTATTTTCCCTTGTTGGGCTTCCTTCTCTGCATCTACCTTTATCTATGTTTTTGTCACTATCTTTATCTTTGTCTTTGTATTTGTCTCTTCTTTCCTAACCTGTGTTTTTGAAAATAGGTTCTATTCCACTGACTAAAGTGGGATTATCTCGGCAAGTAGCTTGATGTTGATATCATTTTTTTGTTGCATCATCTACAACCATTCGTAATTAGCCAAAAAATATTGATCAAAGTTTATATCAAGAATTTTAATCACTAGATTAACCATAGGAATGACTGATTTGATATAAATTTCATTGTCATCAACAAGTTGTGTTTCTAGATTCACCAAATTGTCATCAACAAGCCCTATTGCTAGAATGATAAAATTTTCATCCACTTGTGGTTGTGACCAGTGGGGTTCACAAGCCTCTTCATGATCCTTCTCTGTTAATTCTTAAATTTCGTCATAAACATCATCCACTTATGGCTAAGCACAGTGGGATTCAACAAAATTTTCATCTGGTTTTAGATTTGTTGCTATAGATCCACCTTCATCTTCAAATTCAATACTCCCCTTTATACCAAAACTCATTTCAAGGATATCCCGAGCCTCCCTGGTTTTCTTGGCATTTGAAACCAGGGGAAGAATGTCGCCATCCATAGATTCTTCGATGCATTTTAATGCATATGCATCATTTTTCCTCTTCACTTCCATATCTAAGAAGATCTCAAACATCTCCTGTTGTTACTTTACCGTCTTGGCTTTTCCCATTTGTTGAGTATTCCTTTACTATGAGTCAACAAGAAAACTGATTTGTAGACATCCTTCATTGTGGCATCTTCGCTGCTCTTCCACAAATAGATGGGTTTGCAATTTCTCAATAACCGCAATTCTTTTGAAAAATATTTATAAATCCTCAAAGCTTTTAAGAAATTTTTTTCAAATTCGAACCACCCACTAGGTGTAAAGATCACCAGCCTAAGTGTTTCAGTTAAAGTTCACTTATTCTTGTTTTAGTTCAGTCTCACTGCAGTCATTTAATGTTGATGTCTCCAATGTAATATTATTTAATTTATTCGTAATATTTAGAAAAGTAATCATATGCTCTACTTCTTTTCAATTTTCCATTCTGGTCGAGATACATATTTTTCATAATAATTTTAAAGTTTTAAAACTTTAAATATGGGAGCAATGTTCCTTACCATGTTGGATGAATAATCCCCTCTCTTCATTTTTTATTGAAAGATGAATTTCAATGTAATTATTGGCAAGGTGAGGGTTGGTACTTGAGTGTTTTAGACATGACATGTTTAGAATGTAGCGCATGAGAAAGATTTAGTAATATAGATAGTACTCAATGCACAAACGTCATAAACGATACAATGTTGTTTCTATTTTTATCTCTAAAATTGTGGATTTTGTTATATTTTTCATCATTAAATTATTTGCATTGATAATTAGCTTATGGAATCAATTTTTTACTTGTAAAACAAGCATAGTTTTCTGAGGGTTTGACTTCCACTTAACTTAACCATAAAGAAATATAATATTATTTGAATAATTTCATAATTATGAATGTTTCTCATTTGAGTATGAGGTATTTTGGGTAATTTTGGATTTATATATATTGGAGAGATCTTTGTAAGACACTATTGGAGATGATTGATCGATTCGATTTGCATATGATTCAACAAATATACCCTATAAAAGTTTGCTAATGTACACAAAATCGGATCATAATATGAAGTTATAAATATGATATTTGTCTTTGTCGAAATTATTTTAAAAGTGAAATTATTTTGAATAGTGTAAAAAATTATTATTATTATTTTTGTTTAGAAACAAGAAAAATACAAAATATAATTATAATTATATATAATTATTTATGTTTTCGTCAAGATTATGATAGTATTATTTCCATGTTATTATTTATATTTTAGATAATTAAGAAAAATAAAATGTTATATGATTCATAGAAACTAGTATCATTTAATGGGATAAGAATTTAGGCATATCATATAGTTTTATTTATTTGTTTTTTTTTTCTTTTTTCTTTTTTCTTTTCTTTTTGAAGAAAGATCTATATTCGATCGTTTTCAAATCATTTGGTTTGGTTGGAAACTTCTATGCTTAAGTACTATGTAAGTAACATTTATAATATAAAATAGAATTGAAATACAAATTGATATTGAAATTGGAATTGAAGATACAAGTGAAAGTGAAATAGAAATTAAGATAGAAATGAAATAAAAATTGACATGTACATTTAAATCTATTCATTGATTTAAGTGTACATTCATTTATTTAGGTGTACTTTCTAAATTAATGCATTATACATTGTATAAAAATAGAGATTGAATATGAAATTGAAAAAAAAATTGATATAGAAATAAAATTGGAAATGGAATGGAAATTCAAATGTAACCATAAATTCAAATGTCAAATGACATTGAAATTTAAATTGAAATTAACATAGAAATTGACATCTCCATTGATATCAAATGAATTTATTTTTGTCTACATTTTTTATCATTTACTCACTAATGCGCACTGAAGTCAACATATTAGAAATAGAAATAGAATAAAAATAGAAATGGAAATGTAGTAGAAATTGAAATCAATGAGAACATTTAAATCAATGTCTTAAAAATTCATATCTACCTTGAATAAACACAACTAGGCATTGACATGTGCATTGAAGTGAGTATATATGCATTATTTTCAATGTACATTTATCAACATTTAACATTGTCACTTTGTTTCTATTCAACTTACTCCTCATGTAATTTTTGAAATATACTTTTGAGTAATACTATATAAGTAAACTAAGCAAATTTAAAATGATCAAATTAACCTAAAAAACGCACATGCAAATTATTTTAAACATCCACTTGGTAAATATACATTTGAATAATGCTATATAATTAAGCTAAGTAAATTTAAAATCATTAAATTAACCTCAAACATACACATGTAAATGATTTTGAACATCCATTTGGTAATTATACTAAAATTTTAAGAAGATTCACTTACATTGATCATTCTCAAGAATATTCTCTATACATTCTACTACGTGAGAAAAGTGTGTAATTTTTATATGATGAGATCAATTATACATATACATAATTTTTGTTATTTATAAATTATGTTGTTGTAATAAAAAACAAAATGATAGACTCACATTGATACTTCTTCAGTCTTTTAAGTAACTGAGAGAAGTGAATAATTTGAAATTATTAGATTAATATTATACATATAAATATTTTTGGTAATTTGTGTGAGTTTGACTAAAACTAGCCTAGATCCATATTAAACCTAGATTTATCCATTATAGAAAGTGATAAAATATGCCATGGTGCAAACATTTCCTCAAGATTTTCCCGTTGAAACAAGTTTGCACCTTGAGGGGCTCATACATCTCAACACTTAGATACATAGTTAAGATGGGTAAACCATGGTTAATTACCAATCTGGATGCATATTAAATCCATATCTATCATGCATCGATAGGGATCAAATACACCTAGTTACATACCTTACATCAAATTTCTCATTCTACCCCCCTTGGTGCACAATAGATTTTCGATAAGATGAATATATGCTAATTTTACACATAGACAACACACACATCCTCATAATAAGAAAGTAAGCATAAGTAAAAATTCTTTTTCTCTCCCTCTCTCTCAAAATTGAATATAAAATTGTTGTACTTAAGGAGGATATTGAATTTTTTTATCTATTACAAACATTAAATTACTATTTTGGTATTAATATTTCTTGAAATTCCACTTTTCAACTCCATTGTGATGATAGAAAAATTACACATCTCTCTCATATCAACATGTATAAAGTTCCTTGTAGTAATAAGAAATTGTATATATGTTTGTGTAAAATTCACATTGAAAATAATTTACTTGTATCTTTTCCTCTAGAGTTGGTTTTTATTTAAAAATAATAATATAAGATTTTCGTTTTTTATTTTTAGATGAAATGTTATTTTATGTATGTATAAGACAACATATTATGTGTACTACACTAAAAAACACCTCTAACGAAATAAAAATAAATATTTTCGTTGAGAGGCACTATAGAGCCCAATATAGGGAACATGTTATCACATATTTTTGGATATTATCACATTAAAAAAATTAATGTATTAAAGTAAATTTAATTAGATAACATTAGTACGAATGATGATATAAATAATAATATGTTGACAATACTAGATATCACCAAAATGTAAGGGGTTCTCCTCGATGTTAGGTCCCAATTAGACCTCAAACTATTTGGTGTGGGAGTCTGATCCATCTGTACAGTTTGAACACCATTGTAAAGGTTTTATAGATACACCTTGGTTACAATACATACTCAAGAGATCAAAAACTTTTTTTTGGGGAAACAAGTATGTAAAATATATGTAAAACAAAATGTATAATACGTAGGAAACATCCATGTCTAGTAAAGGGAAGCACATCTCCATTTAGGGAAGAAATAGTACTATGCTAAGGGAGAAACGAGAGTGAAGAGAAAGGCTTGATAAATACTTTCAAATTAGGTCACACAATAAAAAAAAATCATGAAAACGTAACATCACTCATTCAACCATATCATTATCTAAGTAAAAAAATTGTTCATTAGACTTAGTATGTAATTACAAAAATATATACTTCACACATGGAGCAAGAAAAATATTAATATATCTATGATACATGCATGAAGAAGTGTTGGATCATAGAGATTTTGATTATGAATGAAAGATTCCAAGTACATTTTTAGATAGGTAGAACGATACATGAGGAAGCTTCAACATGAAGCTTCAAATTTCTTCTCCAAATAATAATTTATCTCCTATGGACTACAAGAAAATACAATGAAAGACTCTCAAAATACAATCCCTGTACTTGAGTTATGAGGAGCTATTTATAGCAAATGACAATGACTTTTGATTTTCCTCATGATTTTTCAACTTCTATGATCTATGGGCTTCCATACAACCTTCCATATCATATACATGATCTTTTACATTGCACATGTGACTTTTCACATTCCACGTGTATCTTGGAGTCCATTACATAAGAGTTATTACAAAATATGAAGCACATATAAGGCATTTTCCATATGAGACAAAACCTAGCAGGACAAAATATTATCAAATTTATAATTCATTTAATTACTCATGGTTCTCATTAGTAATACATGTGTTCCATTCTTTTAACTTCGTAGCAATGAATTTGATCCTAACTAGGAAGTCTACTTCAAATAACATCTTCACCTCCAATGATTGTGCCAATATCGTCTTGGAGCTTGATTGTACACTATTCCATAGCCATGAAAGTGTCATGTGGGCCTCTATTGGTGTGATGGAATATTCTATAATAATTTCTTTGGTGTTATCCAAAACTTCTTGTTCTAATGATTTCTTTATTTTCTCTATGTACTGCCTCACTTCCTGAAAGATCATTTCCCTGTCGCTTATCCCTTCAAGTGATATTACTAAAGGCATCCCATAGCTCTATGATAGAGACCCTAAGCCATTATTAAGTCAACTATAAGGACCAATAGTACTAGTAAAATATTCTCCAAGAGAAATATAATTCTAATGGTGGAGTCTTAGTTGTAGTTTATTCACCTAAACAATAATACTATCCTTTCTAAACAACTAGTGTGGAACATCTAGATATTTGGAAACCCATTCTTGGATTTGATCAAAAAATTTGTTTTCCAATTTCATCATAAAATTGTTCCATGGTATCATCCATTAGAATGAATTCCTCCTGCATGGCTGACTTCCATTCTGTTGTGTTGAAGTTATGTGAAGATAAATGTTAAGTTTCCACAACAAGGTGTTCCTCCCTCTTTTTTATTTACTACAACTAACTATTTCCTCAGTCGTGCATTCTAATTCAAAATATAGGGTGAAAATGTGAAGTTGGGTTACACTTTTTTCCTTTTTTTAAGAAAAAAATATCCTTTTTTTTTTTCCGTTCTTCAACTTCTGCAAGCCAAAACAATTTTTTTTGTTTAGAATTTCATTTTACCATATAAAAAAACTTGTCAGAAATTTTATTAGATTTCTAGTATTTATATTTTTAGAATTTTTTTGTTCACATTTGATATCTCAACTTAACATTTCTTTGAGCGTGTGTTATTTAACAAACAAAGGATTCATAAAAAATTATGTTCAAACACATTGGTGTATTCTTTGAAAACTTTGTGTTTTTAAGAAAAAAAATGTGTTAGAACAATCTAGAGAGAGTCTACTTCGGTTTCGTTATATTTACAAAACCAACTGATACATATCATAATTTATAGAATCTTTTGAAATGATCCAATATGAAAAAACTGCATATTTTGAATATTTTTTGGATCGCATGAATTTTTTCAACATATTATATATAAACTAAAATATAAAAACTACCCATTACAGATGACGGACAAATGTAATGCACCATAATTTTTTCAATTTTTTTACAATGTATTTTGGAAGATACATAATTTTGATTTCACTGAATTATAATGACATTCAAAAATTGTTTACACCCATTTTATTACAAAATTAATTAAAAATAGTAAATTTTTATGGAATTCCAAAGAAGTTATATTTCCTAAAAGTAGATTGAATTCTGCAAATTCTTGTCTTGGTTTCGATAGTTAATTCATATAGTTTGATGGAGTTTAATAATTCCAAAGTTGAAGAAATATGTTCAGATCTGAGCTACTATGTAGATGACGACGTGTTATTTTAGCTGAAATTTCAAAAAAGTTTGCCCGACTTTTTTTTTTCCCCGTCGACCTATTAATTCTAACGACAAAAAAGTTCGGCCAAAGTTTTTATAGAAGTTCTGCAGAGTTGTTGATCGAAATTACATCGGCTGGAAAATTCGATGAAGCCCCTCCAAAAAATAATTTCGCGACTATATAAATAACCGAAAATGGAATCATTATTTTTGCTTAAATTCACATATTTTTCATTTGGGTTGATTTTGCAAAGCAATTTTTTTGGGCTTAATTTTCAAAGCACTCTTTTTGGGCTTAATATTCAAAGGAAATTTTTTGGAGGTATGTTTTAAAGTGATATTTTTTTAGAGGCTTTTTGGGCTTAATTTTCAAAGGAAATTTTTTGGAGATAATTTTTTTAAGAGACATTTCTTTAGAAGTTTTTTGGGCTTAAGTTTCAAATGAAAATTTTTGGAGGTATTTTTTGAAGTGACATTTTTAAGACGTTGGGCTTAATTTTCAATGGACGTTTTTTGGAGGTATTTTTTAAAGTGAAATTTTTTTAGAGTAAGTGTTTTGGGTTGAAGTAAATATTTTATAATGTTTTTTTAAAGTAATTTTTTGTATAACATTTTAAATGAATTTTTTTTTTACAGGGCTTGGAAGGAAATATTCTGAGCTTTATTTCATTTTTAAAAGACATATTTTTGGTCGAATTTTTAAGGTAAGTGTTTTGGGTTGAAGTATGTCTTTTGTGCAAAAATTTTTAAAATGAGTTTTTTTTAAATTAAATCTTTTGTGTTGATTTTTTTAATTGAGTTTTTGTCTAAATTTTTGAAGGAAACGTTTTGAGCTTCACACTCAATTATCATGGGAAATCAAAGGAATTGCAAGAGAAAATATGATCGAACAAGAGACCCTGAGGAACGTAGGGAAAAGGGGAGATAATATCGCAAAAAGAAGAGAGAAGAATACTCAAATATTGAAAGGAATATCAACCTCAACCACAAGTTGAAGAAGGTATGTAAATGTAAATATTATGAGTTTGATATTTACAATTTGACTAGTGTATTGTGAAACTTAATTTTTATTTGATGAAAAAAATTGAAAAATATTTTGCAATGTAAACAGAGAGTGATATTCCTCAAAAAATTTATGATGAGATAGAAAATTTTGAAAGAGAAAGTGAAAGAGATATTGAACCAATTATTGAAGATGTTGAAACTATTGAAAGAAATTTAAGTGCAAAAATTGAATCACCAGGTATGTATATATAAACGTTGAATTTGTATTATTGAAATTATACATATTTATTAATTTAATTATTTATTAAATATGTAAACTTATTATGCACATTTAATTCTAATATGTACAGATGAAATCAATATCGATGATGAGATATTAGAAAATGTTGACACTCACACATATGGAGATAAAAAAGTTGACCATGTTATAAAATATCGGGTTAATCACATTATTGATTAATTCTTCAAAGATGAAACTATGGAAGTTCAAGCCCAAATGTTGAATAGTCTCTTAACATCAAAGAAATTAAAAGAAGCTATGAATTTATTGGGTATTCAAAAATCAACAAAAGATAAAAAGTGAAGGAAAATGTTACGCAAAATATAAATACTGCTCTAAAGTCAATTGGAAGATCTCGAAAGAAAAGTGATTTAGATGCACATAGATAAATACAAATGGAAGTGGTTTCATCAAGTACTAAAGAGAATCACTTGGTAAAGTCTATAGCATAAGCATTAGGAACCTCATGAAAAACTTTTCACAAACATTGGAAATTTCAAATGCAAATAGATGTAAATGATGAACTCTCTTGTTGGAAAGCTATTTGTAGGAAACCATACAAAGATAGACTTTGGGAAGATGTTAAAAAAGTAATTTATGAATATTGGATGAAAAATTCACGTGTTTCACGAAAATCAAGGGATGTGATGTGAAGAAGAATAGCACGAAATTGGTACGAAGAACATGCAAAAATATTCTTAGACACCACTCAGATAGATGTTTTCAACTAGCTCAAAGAAGAGATGCAACAAAAACCATGGTATGTTAAACCTATCACTGTACATGACACTTTTTGTTGTCATTATCATGTGGAATTTCAGTTATATTATGACACATTCATTAATTTTGGTAAATTGTTTTGGAAAGATTCACCTCCTCCTTCTACTATCCACGATTTCATATCTCAAATTTTATGTGGAAGAGAAAGCCATGAATTATTTTACCAAAAGAAATCTGTTGGTGGTAAAAAATGCAATGATTGTGGAAATTTCACTAAATTTCCAAACAGATATTGTACTGATATAAATTATCAATCATTTTCCAACATAAAATTCAAATGGAAGAGCTATGAATATATTCATACATCGATTGGTTCAAGTAGTACTATAAGTACTAAAAGAATTGATTTATAAGAAGAATATTTTTTTGTGATAGATTTTTTTAGAAATTTTGAGGCATACATTTATAAATACACCAATCATTCCCATAGAGCTCGATGTAAGTACTTGCAATTCAAAAAATCCCATGAATTTTTTCCACCAAGGACCAGTTTGTCAATAATTGATTTTGCAGAAAACTACACATTTGTTCCACAAAAAGAAATACAAAGTGAATACTATCATTCTGACCAAGTATCCATTCTTGACCATACTCTATATAGACATGCTGAACAAAAGGTTGATCATATAGAAAGCACCAGTGAAAGTCGGCATGTTATTAAAGAATATTACTTTTATATCAGTGACGATCGTACACTTGATACATATTTTGTACAACATTATTTTGAAAATATTTATGGCTCCTTGAAAAGTTGTGAAATGAAATTCAATGAACATTTCATATGGTCAGATGGATGTGTAGGTCAATTCAAATCTTCACGATCATTCTGTTGGTTATGTCATCTTCATATGAAAACCTACATTAAACATTGTTGGAATTTATTTGAGACTGGTCATGGAAAAGGAGAACATGACGGCGCAGGGGCATGTATAAAATGAGCACTCCAAAGATATCAAATGGACCACTCTGCAAACCGACTTATCTCAACTGAAAAATTTGTTCAATGGTGCATCGCTACACTAAGCCATGAGACTAACTGATCAAGGAAAGTACGAAGGTCCATGATTTAATTTTTGTTGGATTTATAATTTTAAACAGTATTTATCACAATGTTTATCTTTGATGGTATTTCGATAACATATCTATGTACTTGTTTGAATTTTCCATATACGGTTTTTTGGCATATTGGGGTCCAATATGTAGATAAATCGATTGGAGATGACGTTGAAACAATAAAAGGGACTTGAATATTGCATTCAATTAAAACAAAGTTTTCCAAAAATGTGTTTGCATTGAGTAAAAGAAAATATTCTTGTTTTTGTCATGTTTTCATAGACAACACAAAATCCAATGATGTTTTTGAAAAAAAAATGTATGTAAAATATTGGCAACATACAGAACTAAATACAAAGGGGAAAATTTTCGTTGCAAACTTTGAATAAATGGAACCAAGGGAGACTAAAATATCATTTGTTGGTGATCGATTTTCTGATCTTGTTATAGAAGGTAACATTTCAATTGCTTTCAAATGATAGGGATCTGGAAATAGATAATAAAATCAAGTACACATTTTAATTTTAAAGTTATTTTTTCATATTAAATATGATCTAAATTTAAATACATAAGTTTATTTTATTGTGCAGGAGATTTTTTTACTGTAGATGCACCTACTATCAACAATGAAAATGTGAAGTATTATTTGATGTGTTGCACTAAACGAAAGATGAAATTATTTGAAAACTATGATGATAATGGGTTTACATATGACAGAGGGTCTATTATACTGAAAGGTTATTTTTTCAACAAACTCATCAAAGTCGATATTTTGTTTACTGATCTGAAGGACTGTATTATTTTTGTTGTGCTAAGTGTCTTTACAGTTTATAAACATGTGCATACTTGTCTCCTTAGTTTTCTTGCGGATTAAGGATTTTAACCATGAAATGTAGATGATTTTAGTGAATTAGAAGCATGAAATAAGCACAAATAACACTGAACAAAAGTGTAAAATATAGAAATAAGTCACCACATAACATTTACACAGAAGGCATGATGAATTAGTTCACCCCTCCTGGGCTACATCTGCTGGTCCAGCTTCCAATGTCATGTCCATCTTTCATTATGCTCAAAATTTTGAAAATACATGTAGTTCTAGGCCTCTAATGGCCGTTTTCTCTGCACCAATGGCTCCATAATGCTCCAATTAATAAAAAATGACTCTTTATTCACTCTGAATGGAAAAAAAATTTAGTTTGATACTCTTTTTCCCAGTTACACCTACAGAAATTCCACTAAAAATGGAGAACTCCACTTAACTTGAGTGATTTTAGCTCCTCCGCCAGAAATGGCAAGCATTGCCAAAACTCCACCTGTTTTAACACTCACATTTAATGGTTAATGTTTCAGTGGCCACATGACAACCCACACCGCGCGATGATAGTTAACGGTGGAGCGGATCTATAGGCAAAACCATGGATAAGGACTGCATTCGGGGTTGAAGGTGTGGATTGAATTGAGACCACACAAAGAATTAACATTTTAAACATGCCATTTGAATAACTTTGCGGATATGCTGGCGGTTGTGGGCTGGTGGTTTTCACTGACCATTTGGTTGAATTTTTAAGTTAGAGTTACATTGCAATGTGAACACCACAACGGGGACTACTGGCAGGTTGGGACCACTCGCAGGTTGGGACCACTGACGGACCCCAACCCCCAATGCATTTTGCAATAAAATTTATAAAAAAAATACAGAATTATAAGGTTAATTTATGCATGAAACTCAGGTGGTTTTTATGGGACTGTCGACGGACCCCAACCCCCAATGCATTTTGCAATAAAATTGATAAAAAACTCGCGGAATTATAAGGTTAAGTTCTGCGTGTAGCTCGGGTGGTTGTTTCATGTGTGTGCTTTGTCAGAGGTCGTAGGGTCAAGCCTTGTAGACCTTCATCCAAAATTTTAATACACCACTATAGGGACACACGGTGGCCTTAGGGCTGGCCACGCGTCACCTTCTGATTGGCCATCTCCAAAAAACTGTACAACCAGTTGTCTAATAAAATTCTGCCACTTGTCAACATATGGTTGGTTCTCAGGAAGGAATATTCCCTTTTTTTTACTGTGTAATCCACCTTGCAGATTGCACATCCCAGTCAATCGTGTCCCAAATTTTACCTATTTGGCATTTTGATTAGAACATGATATCTCCCTCATATGACATCGACTTTTTGAACCGTTTGTGGCACCAGAATCAAGAAGACGATATCTATGCAAACATTCTAGCCTTAGCCAAATCCTGTAACTTTCAATTTTGATCAAAATTTATGAATCCCTGATCACTCCTCCTCATTGGGAAGCTTTTGGACCCCAAAAGACTTGATTACCTATTGAGTAGATGAGGGTACAACTCCCTCACTTTTCCAACCTCCATCCATTTTTCCTTACCTGGTTTAGTGCCTTTGAGCCCAACTCAAAGGTAGTGAACACTTCCCCTCTTGGATGCTCTTGTCCTCCTATCAAGAATTGTATCTACTTTGAGCTCATCCAGAAATTCTGGCAAGAAATATTCAATAGAAGGTAGTTGAACATCACTTCCTTGAACATTAATCAAATTTGGCTCATACAAATGTAAGTTTTCAACGTTAACAAATGAATACATTTTCATATATGAAGGAAAGTCAAGTTGAAAATATTATTACCAACTTCCTTTTTTATCTTGAATGGACCATATCGAATGGGTTTGAGCTTTTTACCTTCCCCTTCCATCCTTTCTTTGCTATTGTGCAACCATACCTCATCTCCCTCTTCAAAATTTTGATCAACTCTATGTTTGTCATGCCTCTCTTTGTATTGGCCTTGAATTCTCTCAAGCTGTTCTTGAACGTGTTGATGTATAATCTGAATTTTCTCAGTGAAATTTTAAGCCTTGTTAATATCACTATGGTCATGAATTTCAACATCCTCCCCAAAGATGAAGTCTAATGGTGATTTCAGAAAATACCCAAAGCATACTTCAAAAGGTGATGTTTGAGTTGGAGAGTGCTTTTCTCAATTACATGTGTGTTGAATGTAATGTAGTTGTTCATCCCACAACTTAATATGTTTGTTGAAATATCCTCTCATTAGATGCACAATGGATATTTTCACCACCTAGGTTTGTCCATCGGTTTGCGGATGAAAAGAAGTACTCTTTTTCAATTTTGCATCCATAATCTTCCATAGATTGGACCAAAAATTTTGAATGAACTTGGAATCCCTGTCACTAACTATAGAAGTTGGCAATCCAAAATGAACCCAAACATGTTGAAAATAAATTTCAACAATTTTTTCACCAGTAATGGTTTTCTTACATGGCATAAGTATACACATTTTATTGAATCAGTCCACAACTACATAAAGATAATCATGATGTTTTCTTGACATAGCTAGACCTCCAACAAAGTCCATAGAGACACTCTCCCATGGCCTTGATGGTATTGGTAGTGGCATGTGCAACCCAAGCTTCCTATTACTAGGCTTACTTGTTGCACAGAGAGAACAACCTCTTATAAAACAGGACACACTATCTATCATGTGAGGCCAATAACAATACCTCTGTAGATGCGCCATTTTTTTTCTTACCCCAAAGTGTCCAACAATAAGAGATGAATGAGCTTATATCGTGACACTTAGCCTCTCTCTTTGTGGTATACACAGCTTGCCCAAATTAAACAACAAATTGTTATGCACGTGATAATATTTTTCTTCAACTTGATTCCCTTCACTCAAACTAGCATACACATCTTGAAAATCAATGTCATGTGCATATTGTTCTATGTAACTCTCATGTACAATAGAATCATTTTTTAGTAGAGTAGATGCAATTATTATTGGTCGTGAAAGCATATAAGCAACTTTACTGAAAATACCATTCTTGTACCTTATAACCAAGTGAAGTTGTTGAAGAAATCCCATCCACCTAAAATGCCTTGATCGATGCATTTTTTTTGCGACTGCAAGTACTGTAAGGGTTGGTGATCGGCATGCACAATCGTCTATTTACCCATCAAGTAGTGTTTCCACTTCTTGACACTTTGTATCAATTAATATAGCTATTTGTCATATGTAGGATAATTTTTCACAACACCATTAAATGTTTCAGAATGAAAAGTTATAGGCTTACCATGTTGCAAAAGAATTGCCCATGGAATAATCAATAGCATTGGTTTGAATCTCGAACGGATATCTCAAATATGGTAATGGATGGACTCGAGATGAATTGATCTTGTATTTCAAAGATTTGAAAGCTTTTTGTTGTTTTCCTCCCCATTGGAATCCTTTCTTCACACTTATCACTTCATGGATAGGAGTTACGATGGAAGAAAAGCTAGCAATAAACTTTCTCCAATACTCAGCTGCACCTAAGAAAATTATTACCTCAGTTACTGTTTCGGGTGTGGGCCAATGCACAATGGCTTCCACATTAGAAGGATCAATTCTCAACTCTCTTCCTCCTACAATATGTCCGAAATAAACCAAATATGTATTTCCAAACTCACACTTTGACATGTTAAGAAAAAAATTATCTTTCTTCAAAGCATCACACACTCTATTAACATGCAAGACATGATCTTCTCTTGTTTTGCTAAAACTCAATATGTCATATAAGTAAAAAATCACAAAGTCATAAAGTAATGGAATAAAAACACTATCCATACCACGCATGAAATTTTCCAGTGCATTACACAAACCAAACGACATAACTAACCACTCAAAGAGTCCTTGTTTGGTTTTGAATGCAGTTTTCCATATGTCACTTTCTACAATTCTTACTTGATGATATCCACTTCGTAAATATAACTTAGTGAAAAAAATTTATTCTTTAAATTGATCAAGAAAATCATCTATCTTTTGGAGTGGGTAATTATTCTTTACCGTTATCTTGTTCAAAGCTTGAAAATCTACACACATGCACAAAGTCCCATCTTTATTTGGTATCAAGATTATGGGTGAACCACATGGAAAGGTGTTTGTCCTAATGATTCTTGTGTCCAAAATCTCTTTGATTTTCCTCTTTATTTCAAAATTCTCCATTATCGACATGTAATACATATCGATGTTTGGAACGAGACAATCTTGCTGCAACTGAATCTCATGTTGAATCTCTCTTTTTGGAGGCAATCCTATTAGCTTCTGAAACATCTCATGATGTAAATTAACTACATCATATAAATATGATTTCAAATTAGGATCATAACACTCTAATGATTCATGATTAACATCATATTTAGGCTTAATCATAAGAAGAACAAAATTATTACTTGAATTTACCATCCTGTTTACCTTTCCAACATTTACCATAGAAATGTTTGTCTTCTTGAGATGTGCTCTAACAATGTAGTGCTTTCCATCTTTGAGTAAATGATATTTGTTCTCATGAAAATGGAACATCTCTTTCCTATCATACAAGTAAGGACTCCCCAACACAATTCCCATTATATCAAGCAGAACCACATCTAATTCAACTACGTCAAAAAAATTTGCAGTGATTACAAACCGCAATATACACTTATTTGAAACCTGTAAATTTATATCCTTACAAATCCAACCCAATGGATATGGTTTTGGATGTGGTATGGTCTCAAGTTTAATTTTCTTGACCAAGCCTTCAGATATTAATTTTTCTTGTGACCCACTGTCAAACAATGTGTCAATATTGGTATGTTTGGATATGACCCTCACATGAAATAGTTCAATTATTTCTTCTTCATTTGGAACATGTATGTGATAGTTTGATGTACTAGTACTAGGTTTAGTTTCAATTTATTTTCCCTTCATGTTGTTCAATCCCATGGCTGTAATCTTATATTCGTCTCCTAAATGATGTTGAATTGTAGCTGTAGTTTTCTTTTTCCCTTTGTTATTGGTTTTCTTTGGCCTCATTTCAAGATGTAATTTCAAACAATGAGTTCCATCATGGCCTTGTTTTGAACAATGCTTACAAACCAATTTTTATCCCTCTTTCTTAACAAATGCATTCTTTTTTCTTTTACCTTTTGAGGTCTTCTCTTTTATTTTACCCTTAAAAGGTTTCTTTCTACCCTCTTCAGAAATGTTCTTCCCTCTAGATTCTAGATGTGTGACCTAAACACAAACTTCATATAGACCGGTGGGGTTAAACATGAGAATAGTATCTTTTAGGAAGCTATGTAATCCTCCTATGTACTTGAGAAAAGTATCTTGGCTCTGCAAATCTACCCCTAATAAGACAGCTCTTCTCCTAAATTCTTGGGTGTATTCTTGCACATTTTGTCCCTTCAATTGCCTAAAGTTTTTCGAGTTCATTATGGCTTTATGCATATGAGCTAATGGATAAAACTATTTTTTTTATAGCAGTAATGAAATCTGACCAGGATAGAATAATCTTACCATGTTTCTTAATCTCCTCCTTTGTCTTGGCTTCCCACCAAAAAAGTGTTGCACCTTCCATTCTCAATGAAGCTAATTGGATTTTGGTATCATCATCTTGAAGGTTCTTGATTCTCAAATAGTCCTTCAATTTCCTAATACAATTATCAATCTTTTCTACATTGACTTCACCATTAAACATTTTCAATTCAAACATAACATCAAGTTTCAAAAAAGGACTTTTACTAGTGTTCTTTGACTTGTGTGGCTGATTTACAGAAGATGAAGTAGAGGATGATGATGATGATGAGGGTGAGGATGATGGATCTCCATTGCCTCAGTTTTCCCCATTTACCTTCTTTGACTTATCTTCATGATTGTGACCTCTTGAAGATCCTTGTCCTTCTTTGTGAAGTTTGGATCCTTCTCCTTCCAGTCTATCATTCCTTTATTGATAAAGGATTGTAACAATCTCAGTCATGTCAAGGAATGCTTTCCTGAACATTCTCTCTTCCTCTTTGGGATCAAATTATTCATGGATTTCTCCATCTCTATGAGACATTCTTAATGTAGATTCTGCTTCCTTAGGAGGTGAACTAGGTGGTGGAGATTGTGGCAATCTTGCACTCCTCTTATTTGGCTCTTCTTGAGACCCTTCTTCTCCCACCAATTTTCCTTCTCCTCTTTTGATCTTGAGCCTTGTAAGCATCTAAAAACTTACAAGGAGTTAAACAATTATTTGCACTAAACAACACCAGAGAAAAAACTCTATATTTGATACCAATATGACCTAAAAGGACTATATTATTTTTTTTGTGCTAAGTTTCTTTTCAATTTATAAACATGTGCATACTTGTATCATTAGTTTTATTAGGGATTAACGATTTTAACCATGAAATGTAGATTATTTTAGTGAATTAGAAGCATGAAATAAGCACAAATAACATTGAAAATTAGTGTAAAACATAGAAATAAGTCACCACATAACATTCACATAGCAGGCGTGATGAAGAATTTCACCCCTCCTTGGCTACATCTACTAGTCTAGCTCCCAATGGCATGTCCATCTTTCACTATGCTCAAATGGTTTCAAATAAATGTAGTTATAGACCTCTAATGGTTTTTTTCTCTGCACCAATGGCTCCAGAATGCTCCAATTAGTCAAAAATGACTCTTTATTCACTCTAAATGGGTGAAAATTGAGTCTCATACTCTTTGTCCTAGTTACACCTAGAAAAACTACACTAAAAGTGGAGAACTCCACTTAACTAGATTTATTTTAGCTCCTCCTCTAGAAATGGCATGCATTGCGAAAAATATACCTGTTTTAGCCATTGCATTTAATTTTTAGTGGTTGGGTGGCCACATGGCAACCCAAACCACATGGTGATAGTTAACGGTGGAGCAAAACTATAGGCAGAACCATGGATAAGGTTTGGAAATAGGGTTGAAGACGTGGGCTGAACGGAGACCGCGTAGAGAGTTAACATTTTAAACATGCCATGTGAATACATTTATGGATATGTTGGTCGTTGCAGGTTGTTGGTTTGTGCTAACCATTTGGTTGAAGTTTTATGTTAGAGTTACATTGCAATGTGAACACCACCACGGGGACCTCTAGGTGGTTGGGATCGCCGGCGATCCCCAACCACCATTTCATTTTGCAATAAAATTTATAACAAACCCATAGAATTATAAGGTTAAGTTGTACGTGCAGCTCGGGTGGTTGTGTCATCTGTGTGCTTTGTTGGAGGTCATGGGGTCTAGCCTTACAGACCTTCACCCAAAATTTTAATACACCACTACAAGGCCATGTGGTAGCCTCATGGTTGGCCACGTGTCACCTTATGATTGGCCATCTCCAAAACAAAATACAACAAACTTTCCAATAAAATTCCTCCACTTGTCAACCTATAATTGGCTCTGATGAAGGAATATTCATCAGAATATTCCTTTTGCTATGTGTGCAATCCACCGTGCTGAGTGGGAACCCCAGTCAACCCTGTCAAAAATTTTACTTGTTTGGAATTTCGATCAAAACGTGATATCTCCCTCATACGACATCAGTTTTTCAAACTGTTCACGGCCCTGAAATCTGGAAGACGATATCTACGGAACCATCCTGTTTTCAACCCAATCTTGTAACTTTTAATTTTGAGGAAACTTTATGAACTCCTAATAATTTACTTTCAAGACTATGAACCTGATGTCATAAGTTGTCAATATAGTCACTTGATATGTGTAGCACGCATAAAGTTGATAGAATTTCAATCAAAGAAAAAATTAAAAATTAATAAATGGAAAATGTCAAAAGCTGATCATGAACAGATCATTGAAGATGGCATTCCATTGGAATTTTTTTGATTAAAGTACCCAACAATTTCTTTTCTTTCGATTCATCTTTTAGAACTTCTAGAACTCAACTAAAATTGAGTTGCCTTTTTATGTTATATGTACAAGTTTTTGCACATGTACATTGTTTTGGTATATGGAGACGAGTAATTTATACATGTGTACACATATATATGTATATGATATGGCCTTAAATGATTTCGTGCATTCTCTCGTACAATTTGTCATAATGTCATTATTTCAAAATGTACATATCTGTGTATCTAGCATAGTTGATATAATGCAAATTTTAAGTTGCACAATGTTGTTTTAGAAGTGTCTATTAAGTAAATTATAATATTCATTCTTGAATGCAAAATGTGTGGTACATGTTTTGTAATTTCCAGTTTAATATCAACTGAAATTAGCTTTTCTATGTAAATTAATGAAAAATATTTTCTACTGGATATATCTTTTAATGGAATTTTAAAATTTTATGATTGTTTGACACATCTTAGAACACCTAGAATTTTATGATTGTTTTTAGATATATACATCGATATGTATTGTACTTAAATAATTTTTACATATATTCAAACATGTACTTTATCATTTTTATGTAGATATATTCATGTGAACTTTTTTTTTGTAACTTCGGCTAAAATATATTAAAAGCATGAAATATTGTATAGAGGAAATGAGCAGATATGGAAAGAAGTGCTTAGCCTCTTCTTGCCTTGGTGGTGTTAAAAATAAACCAAGTTTGGGGTTGCCTCAAAGGAGGAAACCAACCCCTTAAGAGTGTCATCTAGTCTTGCAGTACAAAATATTCAGTGGCCCATATAAAAACAAAAGAGCTGAATTATATCTTGAGGTGACAAAAAATAGAAATTAACCTTGCTACTGAATAATGATGGATTTCACTCATCTCCCTTTGGCCCCTGGTCCTCTTCCTCTATCAGGCAGTCGTATTCTCTAACAATGTCTTCCTCCTTAGCTGTGGGCATTTCAGGAGCCTTCAAAGGGGCCGCATGGATGATGGGATCGACTGGGTACTCCACATCATAATATCTAGTCCAGAGACCATCTGAGTCCATAACCGAAACACCTATCTCCTCCATCGTGGGATCATAAACTTGAAGGAGGTTGGTTTTCCTGGGGAAAGGCTACACATATTATGGAATAGGGGAATTCCTAAAGCATCTTCTACCCTTAGGCCTCTTCGGAGGAAAAGTAGTATTCCCATGAATTCTATCAAACGCTTGAGGAGTGATCACCTCATGGTAATCATATGTAGAGCCCTCAGTGGATTCCAATCACTGGTCATGGCCACGGTGAGAGCGACATGAGAACACACCCCTGTAGCTGCCCCTGATGGGCTTCTAATGCTGGCGCGGGGCCATGGTATGGCTTCTGACATGTACATTCTACGATTATTTTTAGATATATACATTGATATGTATTGTACTTCAATAATTTTTACATATATTCAAACACATTTTGAACAATTTTTATGTACATATATTCATGTGAACTTAAAGATGTAAAAATATCTATGATTATTTTAAATGACATGTATGATCATGCAAAAAGTACTTAAATATCACCTAAATAATAGATGTACATCCTAAAATTATATAATATTCACACACATGTTCAAATTCATAACATGTACAAATGTATATGTTAAATGTAATTTGAAATTTCCATCTATATTCATTTTAAATTTAACAAATAAAATAACAAATTGAGTTTTAAGAACAAAATGTTATATCACAACATCTGAGCACATGCCAAATGTAGTTCAACTATCCAAAATATACACATGTCTGTGTAAATTGTAGTTTGAAAGTTTCATCTAGATTCATTTTTATATTTAACCAATATAATGACAACTTGAGTTTTAAAAACACAACATTATATCAGAACATGTGATCACATGCAAAATGTAGTTCAACTATCCAAAATATACACATGTATACATGGTTTGTAATTTGAAATTTCCATCTAGAGATTCATTTTATATTTAAAATTTATAAAATGACAACTTGAGTTTTAAAAACAAAACATTATATCACAACATGTGATCACATGCCAAATGTAGTTCAAATACCCAAAATATACACATTGTGAAAATGTAATTTGAAATTTCCATTTAGAGATTCACTTTATATTTAACAAATAAAATGACAAGTTGAAGATGGATCCTCTACGTCCTTGTTTCACTTGTCATTCATCATCTTGTCCTGAAGATGGATCCCCATTGGGATTCGAAACCTCAACCATTTTTTGATGACGTTGTGGATAATCCAAAGATCTATTCATTAAACAATAACCACAGAAGCTTGAAATCCATAATTATATCACAATATGTGATCACATGCCAAATGTAGTTGAACTATAAAAAATATACACATGTGTTTTGTAATTTGAAATTTCTATCTAGATTCATTTTGCATTTAACAAATAAAATTACAACTTTATTTTTAAAAATAAAACACTATATCACAACAATTCATGTGATCACATCCCAAATGTAGTTCAACTATCTAAAATATACACATGTATGTATTTTGTAATTAGAAATTTCCATCTAAATTCATTTTATATTTAACAAATAGAATGACAAACTGAGTTTTAAAAAAAAAAGCATTATATATCACAACATGTGATCACATGCCAAATGTAACTATATAAAATTTAAACTCATTCTTGATAAAATTAAATGTATTTTCAAACTATATCGAGATAGTAAAATATGTCCAACTTTTATATCACATGAAAAATATAATTTAATATATATAGTTCAACGTAAAGTGTTACAAGTACCAAGTTATATAGAAAAGTAAATATGAATGCATAGCTAATACTATATATATAAAAGTAAATTTAAGACTAGATCTATCAAATAAAACGTTGCACACATCTGGATCATCAATTAAATACAAATGGATCCAGTGTCTTTGCTAGCAGCGTCCTGAGCCTTTTGCTATCATATGAAGAATGGGGAGCTTGTACACAACGTGTACAAACATTAAAATTTAATGTTTTAAAATTGAATGAGAATGTAGAACTTCATGTAAAAAAACAAAATGAAAAAAAAAAAATCATGCAATACCTCATGTAGTTCCCTCTCCATTTTCTTTTGTTGGTTTTCCATTAAAACATCCTCCACAGTAAACTGTACAATATACATGTACAAGTATATATATATATATATATATATATATATATATATATATATATATATTAAAAATTTTCAAAAGAAAATGCATATAAAATAATTTTCAATAATATTAAAAAAAAATTAAACAACTTGTTCCAATGGTGTGGATGTTCCTATCTCCATCATACACTACATCACTGGAGTCCTTTGAGAACGTAAATCATCTCCAAAAACCTAAAATTCAAAAATTTTAAAACTATAAAATAAATAAAGATCTAGATATAATTTTATAATAAAAATTTTAAACTTAAATTTATAACTTAAACATATAAGTGAAAATTTTAATATTTGTGATGGTGGATTGGGCACATCTCCTCAAGGTGGCTCTGAAATAAAATCATCTCGAGAAACCTAAAATAAAAAAACTTTACAACTTTAAAATAACTCAAGATATAGATCTCATTTTTTAATGGAACTTTCGAACTGCAATATATAACTTAAAAACATATTTAAGTGAAAAATTGTTCATTCTTGTGACGGTGGATTTGGCACATCTCCTAATAGGGAAGAAGAGGGTACCTCCATCACAAAAACATCGGACAAAATCTGAATCTGTTAACATTTAATTATATACATGTACATGTGTACACAATTATTTGTTTTAAAAATATGGCATCATGTTCCGATATATAATAATAGATTAAAATAATTGTACATCAACATCATGTTCACTTAAAAAACACTAACATGTGCCAACATATCATCTTGATTGTGTGAACCTGAAGTTTTGACTGTGATATTAACATCTTCGTTCATCAAGCATGAGAATTGAAAATGGTGTTCACATATAAGATACATTTTTTTTAGATTAACATATACAAATAAATGTATGTATATGTATTTATTACAAATTGTACATGTTTTAAAATAATCACCCTAACCATTAACGCATATCGATCCCATGCCCTTTTCCTCATGAATAATTTGGTCCTGCCAACCATTGCGGCAATTCTTTACATATGTTCTGATCTCTTTAATACTCATGTTGTCTATATCATCATCTGTATGATACAAAAAAATTTGCATGTGGACTCTCTTGTGCTCTTTGTCTATTTAGAAAAACATCAATTCCACCAAGTTCACTATGAACATTTTCTATGATTACATCCCTTTCTTCTCCACTAATTTAAGAAGTGGCATCCATCTCTGACAGCAAAGTTTCCACACGAATAGGTCTACTTACAAATGGTGGATCATGGAGAAGCAACTCAGCATCACACTTAGCACCCCTGCGGTCACATAATCGACCTTTCCCTGGAACAAAAAATTTAGAGGGAAGGTCATTATAATTGGGTTTCATTCCCAAAAATAATTTTTCATAAAATAATTTTTCAAAATAAAGAGGAACCTTGTCATTCCATGGTAGTCTTCCCTAGGTAGCAAGGTGCCTATCATACAAATGGAAAGCTATATTAGGGTGCTTAAAATATTGCACCTTTAGCATCTTTATTTTCAACCCTTATTTGAAATTAAACATAGACTTGGCCATTTATATTGTAAATCTATGTTTAACAACCTCCCATGTATCGGGACCCGTCACTGTTTCCTTTATTTTCCTCATCACTTCTACAAAAGTATCAGTGGTTGGCCCAAGAAGTTTGTACACATCTACAAGTCTGCTTAAAGAGTGAGTAACTATTTCTAAGCTTTCTCGACTCTCATCATGGAGTTTCAAAGAAACAAGACATTTATTCAATTTTGAATAAATATGTTGACACCTCTGTAATGTGCATTGCTGGATGTTTGTTTCCCAAGCTATATCGGAAATGTCAGATGAACAAGTCATGGTTAGTGTACAACATTCTTCTTGAAAATTTTCACCCTCTGCATCAATATATAAAATTTGGATAAATAAAGAAACATGTGAACATATTTTTAAAAATTGAATGAAAATAATATTTAGATTGATGGCCACCTCGAGGTGGTTGGAAAGCATCATGCCCACCCTAAGACTGTTGAGAGCCAGAATGACCACTGATTTGTTGAGAACCAACACTACCACCCATTGATTGGCCTCCAAGGTAATGCATACCACCCTCACACAATTGGCCACCACCTATTGATGGGCCACTAGGGGAATGTATACAACCAACAACCTCATGCGACGAGAGGGAATCTTCATAAAAAAATATGAATTTATAATCAATTCAAATATACATTCATACATATAAATACATGTACATATGATTGATTAAATTGCATGAACCATACCACGATTGCGTGAACCATGGCCATGCTCCATTGATGGAGTAGATACTCCTTTCCTCTTAACTCCTAAAAAATAAAAAAACTAATTTATTAAAAACTAATTTAACTCACAAAATTGATTCAAAATCAATTCCATATGTATACATGTATGTACATGGAGATAAAATTATATCTATATATATATATATATATATATATATATATATATATTCAATAAAAAAATCAATTCGAGATGTATACATGTATGTATGGAGATATATTATAGATTCAAATGTCATTTAAAAACATGCACATTAATATAAATACAATGAACATCCCTCGATGCATGATCCCCCTCTCTCGTAGAGGCATGGGATTTTATTAGTCTTCGCCTTTCATCCTCCATGATATATATATATATATATATATATATATAGTGGACATTTACAATTATTTTTAAAATACTATTTAAAATAAATTCAAAATATTTCAAAAATTTAATGTAATTTAGTACACAAATTATGTAAAACACAACTTTCAAAGCACAAATTGATGTGTGAAACTCAATTTAAACAATTATTTTTTGAAGTCCTCGCATTTTGATTTTATAAAACATGAAGTTCACCAAGTTTCGCTTACATGGTGGGAGTACACTTGGTATATAATTGAAAAAAACACATGGTCATTAAAAATGACGCATTTATAAGTAAAAAACACAAATATCAAATATATGTTACAATGTCAATCAATAAATTTTGAAGGAGAGTGGCTCAACATTAATTCATCTTTGAGAGATGAATCTTGAATTGGAATTACCTTATATAATACTAATTCATCTATTAATTCATCTTTGAGAGATGAATCTTAAATTGGCATTGCCCCACACAATAGTTCATTAGACATCTTATTAACATTTTCACAATGTCTTATATTAAAAAATTGAAATTTTCTAACAATATTTTTTTCTTTTCCATGTAGCTATTTTAGCCTCTCTTTCTTAACGTGCTAAATGCCTTTCATATTGTTTCACACAAGTTCAGAATTGGTGAAAACTACAATTCCATTTGATCAATACTCCCTAGCTGTTTCCAAGCCTTCTATCAATGCAATATACTATGTCTCATTGTTTGTTGTTCTTCTCGGTGTATTCATTTTCCTTTGGAGGACCTTGTTAGTCACAATATTGCAAAGCACATATTTAATCATTGCTTTTCCTAGATTGGGATAGCAAGAAACATCTATGCATAATTTCCATTTTTCAACCATGTTTAGTGGGTTATTTTATCCCTGAAAAAAATCAATAAAATATATTAAATAAAAATTTATTGCAAATGCATGGGAGAAATGACATGTACTTGTTTCCCAAAAACACTAGCAACAAAAAAAAATTCAATAAAATATATTAAATGAACATTTATTGCAAATTCATGGGAGAAATTACATGTACATGGTTTTCCTTAAAATTTTATGGGTGAAATGACATGTACATGGTTCCCAAAAACACTAGAAAATGCCTTAAGTTTATGGGAGACAGATTATGGGTGAAATGACATGTACATGGTTCCCAAAAACACTATAAAATGCCTCAAATTTTATGGGATAAATGACATGTACATGGTTCCAAAAATGTTTATGGGAGAAATTACATATACATGGTTCCCAAAAACACTAGAAAATGCCTTAAATTTTATGGGAGAAATGACATCTACATGGTTTCCAAAAACACTAGCATTTTCCTTATTGAAAATTCCTTAAACGTTATGTGAGAAATGGCATGTACATGGTTCCCAAAAACACTAGAAAATTCCAACTTTATGCGAGAAATGGCATGTACATG